>JAMKQA010051972.1:0-15744 GCA_024699735.1 Posidonia australis
ATATTACATATATGTGAATAATATGCCTTGGTAAATGATTTTTATACTCAGTACTTGAGTATCTCATATCTTCTTAAGTGATTATTAACCAATAATCACATGTCATTTGTTATCATCAAAATATACTTTATAGATTTTTCAACAGAAAGATCGAGTTTCTCGGACGCACGAGGGCGCCTAATACATTCCCTGTGCGTAACAGGAATCTTTACAGATTCTCTAGTTTGTAGACATTTGGCCTCTTCATTTGCATCGCATGTATTCATCTTTTTGTGGTTTTCCTCGTTTTTCCCTTAAAAGACTAGGTGACGACTCTGATTTTTTTTATTTTATTCTATATTACGCCTTCACCATCCTAGCATGGCTGTGGCCTCCTCCCTTTGGTGCGACTCTGCGCTAGATTCTCGAGCGAGCACGGTCACAAGTAGTCAGTACAGTGTGTTTGTAAAGCTTGCCTATCCAGTGCAAAGGTTTTTTAAGACATGCAAAGCCAATAGAAAAGCATGCAAGCACACATAAAGAACATGCTAAAACATTTTTCTGATATTTAAATGCAATATTGCCACATTTCTACAAATGTATCTTTACAGAACATCAAATCAGATTACATCAGAATATCCTAAACAAAAGAAGTAGTAAATCTAATCCTCTCAAGAACTGTGGCCCTCGCCAAGATCAGTGGTGTCATCCTTTCTAGCAGTAGTAGTGGTTGTCTAGAGGCACTTGTGGCTCATCCATCGGGAGAACCTAGTAGAGGTCGCCTGACTCGTGATGGTCCAGCAGTAGAGGTGGCAGTATCTTCTTCTCCTGAGATATCCTAGGGATCGAAGTCCACTGAGAATTCCTAGCTTGTGTTAAGGTTGAGGCTCCTCTCAACCCCACCACCCTGCAAACAGATAGTAGTTAGTTAGACACAGTATTATCAAATGAATTGAACTGTTGTTTAATATCAATTCATACCTTAAGAATGGCCTGCCAACGATTTTCCCGCAAGGGGCCAGAAAAGAGAAGCAACACAGTGGTTAGTACAAGACAACTGTTAGATATAATAAAGATTTGTTTCTTACCTTTCAGCACTTCATTTCCTAGTAAAATGCTGCAAAGCATTCCTCGAATCCTTGGTTAAGGCAAGAGACATGTTAGAAAATGAAACAAGGCTAGAAACAGAATATTCTTGAGAAGGGTTGTTTACCTAAGCCCACTCACTGCCAAACCACATGCCATGCTAGCTCTGTCGAAGGTCGACATCAAACATATGTGGCTTGCCAACATGGCAAAACCACTCCAAGTAGTCCTCATAAGCATTTGTTCGAAGAATATATCTACTTCGTACAGTCGCAGCCTCAACCCATAGGAATTTTGCCACTACCCAGGAGACAGGCTTTGAGCCCATGTCAACAGGAGGGGCAATTAGGATGCAGAACTCGTTTGTAAACCGGTGTCACACTCGCCCAGGCTGGTAGTACACAGAGTACTGGTGACAGTAAAATCTAACCTTTCGACGAGTCAGCTCCCTAACAGAGTTGAGGGGAATCTAATCATACCCCTCATACCTGGTAAAGGGACGAAGATTCACCTGCATTCAGATAATATCAAAGTATGTTAAACATATTTGCAGAAATTTCAGAAAAAATTAACAAGAAGAAATTGCAGTATTGAGGTAAGCAAAGGAAAGAGTGGACTTACATCCTTGATACTCAACAGGTCAAGTAAGTATCTGTATGCCTCGTATGAAAAGACACCAGAGGCGACCCAAGGGTCTAGCTCACACCACTAGTGTGGAAGAGGTAGCATCTCCCGACGAAGGTGGTAGCAATAGTGCCCTCGAAATACGTGCTCCACTGATCAATTCTCCGAAAGACAAGAAGCAAGTCAGAATGGACAGTTTATATTTGACAAAATTGAAATAAAATGAATAACAAATTGCTTACCGTCAGAAGAGGATACAGCTTGATATAAGAGCTGTGGTTCTTCTAAACCACCAAGTCTAAGCCTCGAATGAGTTGGACATAGCTAACTCCACCCTAGTTGTAAAAATCCGACTCAGGTCTACTATATAGATCAACCAGTCTACATGAACGCAATGGCCAGAGGTATCACAAAAGATCAAATAAATCAACTCTAGAAGAAAGTGGCGAAATCTGCCTCAACAGTCCCTAGATAATGGTCTGGCCTAAACAAGTGCCACTATCGTAGCCACTGAAGGGTGAAGCTGAATGAAGCCCTTTTACTGTCCAAGGGGTCACGTCCAAGCAATGTCGGGACCTGGATGAAGCCCTGGGTCATCTTCCTGGCAATAGGCTCCGCCCCAAAGCATAGCCCTGTCAGAAGAGCCCAGTGCTCCAGTAGGATCCCCAGCTCACCGAATGTAAGGTGGAAGGTGTGTGTCTCGTGCCTCCAGCGCTCCACTAGGGCCCGAAAGAACTGGTGGTGACTGTGCATTGCCGGGATACGTAAAAAATGCCCAAATGGCAACTTGTGAAGGAGGAAGTCACAAAGGAAAGTGGGAAGACGACGAAAATGCTCAAGCATGGGAAGCTAGTGGCACCGCATAATGCGGTTTGCATCCCCAACCTGTTAAGTCAAAATACAAGAAGCATTAGTTCGTCATGAAAAGTGTTGATTAAAACTTGAAATAAGGGAAATAGTTACCCGAAAAGAGGTCTTCCTGCTTATATGGTCGGGGTCCAAAAGTCGACCCCAGAAGTTGCCAGCATCCTACACCAAACAAGGAATGGTTTCAGTTCATCTCAACTAATCAAAAGTGGTACCGAAACAAATAATTAAGATGACTGTACCCCTTCAGGGTCTTCAGGCTCAGCAACATCTTGTGAACCTGAAGCACGAGATCGTGAGATAGTGGAATGAGGCCAAGAACAAGTAGCTCGGGACTAGGAGGTTGAAACAAATGGCCTCGAATTGGAAGCCCAAGACTGCAAACCAGCAAAGAGCAACCTGAAGCCAGAAGCAGATCTGGGTCTAGAAGTAGAAGCAGGAGACTCCAAGATAGAAGCCTATGACTCGGAGCACGGGGCAAGGCCACAAGTGAGAGTTCGAGAGACACTCCTAAGGATTGCGAACCTGTGGTTGGACTCCCACCAACAGTCCTAGTCTGTGACTCCCCGGCAATACCCAAGGTCAAAGTTCGAGAAGTGGAGGTGCCCTGAACTGCCTATGTGTCATCTCCACAACCCTTTAAGCTAGACTGCAAGCGAAAGACGGAACAGTCAGATAAATATGTGGTGATAGCCAGAACGAAGTAAAGCAGTCAAAGGCAAAAAAATTCAACGAAATTGCAAAAGAAACAAGCATAGTTTATGATGCATGAAATTTATCAGAAATCAGGCACAATCAAACAAGGGATGCACCCTAACTGAGGTCAATCACAAGATATAGAAATCAAATTGAATCCAGTAGTACAAGGCTATTTCTGCAACATCTTGCTGAGCATCACACAAAACATGGTATCCAAGTGAATAGGCATGCATGGGTTATCCAGAAGCAAGGCAAAGCCAAAAAAGTAACACATCTTAATCAAACTGGTTGAAATCAAATTATTAAGCTCAACCCAAATAAACACAAACGGCAGATTTCAAGACATCAAGGGCTTTATTTGGGAAAATTCAAGTCAAGGTCCAAGCACTCAATGACAGGCCTATCAGGGTGCGTTTACAGTAGTCTAGGTTTGGTCACATGAGAAATCGTCTTATGATGTACACCCAAATGGAGGACCATGGCAAGGCAAAGATAGGGAAATGTATAGTCAAGTAAAAAGGCAGATTGTCAAGCACTTCAAAACTGTTTTTTTTTAGCATTTGACAGAAGCATATCCATTTCAGCAGTAAAGGATTACAAAAATTGAACATTTAAGAACTAAAAAAATTTGGCATTTAATTAATTCTGTAACTATAGTTGAACCACAGTAATGGACCAGAGATTGACTTGTTGGGGTCTTTGCCGTAAAGTTGCTCACTAGTCTGAAATCCTAGCTCTAGTCGCTGCTACGCCGCCACAGAAGGCCAATGGGATCACCAGCCCGCTCCTAGACTCCGATGAACCCAAGACAACCGTCGGTGTCCCCTACACAGCCGTGCATCGCCAGCACAGGAAGCCCGACCGTGACTAGGCCCCAACTCTAACGAGCCCTGATGTGTTCATGGCAAGCCTCCGACCATCACTACAACCCTCCGACATGAGCATGTCAATAGGGCGGAGAGCTCTGGCCGTCATTAGGCAGTCGCCAGCGATGATGGCACAAGCGGTCATGGTCATTCGTCGAGCGAGAGGGGGTGGTGTCGAACATGGAAGGAAGGAAACAACACACACAAAAAAAAAAAGGAGAAGAGGAGGGGCGTACCAGTTCAGTTGCGTTCGCCATTATGCAGTCCTCCCCGTAGTCCACCTACCACCGCTTGCTGTTGTTAGTGAACGTCGCTGCCTTCTCTCGCGCTGAGGCGTCGCTGTGCTCCTCCGGTCAAGCTCGTTGGCCGATCCATCACCAAGCCCTAGCCATGTGAGGGGGAAAGAAGAGGTGCAGTCATCGTAGAAATGAAGAAGGAGAAAGAGGAACGACGAAAAAGATATTTCATTTCAATTGAAATAAAAAATTGCAAACAAGCCCTCCTCCTTTCATGAAAAAGCACATCACAAAAATGCAGAAGAAACAGGCTCTTTGGTTCATGCAAACCATGTTGTTGAGGTTCATAGAAGTAGTGGGGCCCACTAGAGAAGAATCTCCAAAGTTTCACAAAGAAATTCCCTCGAAATCAGCTTTAGGGGCTAAAATGTAATTTACCTAGTAAAATTGCAATCAACCCCTCTACATGGGAAATGCACATCAAAATAATGTTATAAGATGTGAAATTTGCCCACATGGCCTCATGAATTGAGAATTTGTTAAAGAAGTTTAGTAGATTGGTGAAATTGTAATTTAGTCCAAAAGTTATGCACAAACTACATCCAGTCCTTAACGTTTTCAAATTGCAGAGCAGAGATAAATAACACATACATCCGTACATAATGATCCAGGGACATTCAAGTTAAGCTTGGAGAAATGTTCGAGTCCCTAGAGGTGGTCAACAACATGATTGGGAGAATTACAGTATTTTCCCTATACTTTCGTAGAAATTGCACACATCACTGAAGAAGTTTCAGAGTATACCAAGGAGTCCTGAGTTCTTCTCTAGCTTCCAAGAATCATTCTTCAGCATTGTGCAGCCAAGCATGTGAGGAACTTCATTAGTGGAAATTTACATATAAACCCCTATACTTTTGAAATTGCAATAAACTTTGCTCAACACATTGTGTTCTCTTGTCATTATTGACACTGACTTCTATTTAGGACATTATCTCCCTAATTCACATCTGAGAGGACGAAATTCAAAGACGCTTTCTGCATCTCCATGGTTCACATCCGAGAGGACGGAATTCAAATGTGCTTTCCTTGTCTCCCTAGTTCATGTCCGAGAGGACGAAATTCGAAGACACTTTCCTCGTCTCCCTGGTTCACGTTCGAGAGGACAAAATTCAAAGACACTTTGCTCGTCTCCTTGGTTCACGTTCGAGAGGACAGAATTTAAAGACGCTTTCCTCATCTCCTTGATTCACGTCCGAGAGGACGGAATTCAAAGACGCTTTCCTCATCTCCCTGGTTCATGTTCGATAGGATGGAAATCAAAGAAACTTTCCTCGTCTCCCTAGTTCACATCTGAGAAGATAGAATTCAAAGACGCTTTTCACATCTCCCTGGTTCACGTTCAAGAGGACGGAATTCAAAGATGCTTTCCTCGTCTCCTTGGTTTACGTCCAAGAGGACGGAATTCAAAGACACTTTCCTTGTCTCCCTTGTTCATGCTCAAGAGGACTGAATTCAAAGGCGCTTTTCTCGTCTCCCTGGTTCACGTTCGAGAGGATAGAATTCAAAGACACTTGCCTCGTCTGGTTCACGTCCGAGAGGACGAAATTCAAAGATGCTTTTCTTTGTCTCCCTGATTCACGTCCGAGAGGATAAAATTCAAAGACGCTTTTCTTTGTCTCCCTGATTCACGTCCAAGAAGACGGAATTCAAAGACGCTTTCCACATCTCCCTGGTTCACGTTCAAGAGGACAGAATTCAAAGATACTTTCCTTATCTCCTTGGTTCACATCCGAGAGGACGGAATTCAAAGACGCTTTCCTTGTCTCCCTAGTTCACGTTCGAGAGGACTAAATTCAAAGGCACTTTCCTCATCTCCCTGGTTCACGTGCGAGAGGATAGAATTCAAAGACACTTGCCTCGTCTCCCTGGTTCACGTCCGAGAGGATGGAATTCAAATATGCTTTCCTCGTCTCCCTAATTCACGTTCGAGAGGACAAACTTCAAAGACGTTTTCTTTGTTACCCTGATTCACGTCCGATAGGGTAGAATTCAAAGACACATTCCTAGTCGATGAGTTTGAAACTTACAATTCCCGGTTGGTGAGTCCGAAACTTATCATTCCCGGTCAGTGAGTTCGAAACTTATCATTCCCGGTCAGTGAGTTCGAATCTTACCATTCTTCGATCAGTGAGTCTAAAACTTACCATCTGTCTGTCAGTGAGTCTGCAACTTACCATTCTTCGGTCAATAGGTCCTAAACTTACTATGCCCCTTTCGATTCCTACTCAGAGAGTTTGGAACCTATGTAGCCCTCCT
This sequence comes from Posidonia australis, assembly GCA_024699735.1. NCBI lineage: Eukaryota > Viridiplantae > Streptophyta > Magnoliopsida > Alismatales > Posidoniaceae > Posidonia > Posidonia australis. The sequence goes on from JAMKQA010051972.1 coordinate 6,674, forward strand.
TTTCTCTTGCTCCAAATGGGTCAGACCAATCTTTTTGGGCTGGTACCCTGAGCTACTCAGATGAAATCCATCAAATGATTGTTTTTTTTGTCGATAAGGCTCGTGTCCTATCATGCCCCCTTGATTTTGATGACATGCTAACCTCTCGCTCTCCTGTGGATATAGGTAGGGTGTCTTGTCAACCCTGAGCATCGGTCTCGATTACCCTCGACCTTGCTCAGGGAGGGGCATCTGTAGACACCTTGGATTTTATAGGAAGGTATGAATGGATCCATAAGAGAGAGGGTGGGATCTTGGAACTGCCTCGATAGAGTTCATGACTGCCATTGGCTTCCAATTGTTCCTCAATGAGTGGTCAATGGGTTTAAAGGTTACATAATTGACTTTTATTGGGCCAAGTGGAAATTTCAACCGACTATATGTGGCGAAAGTAAGTGGTGAATATAGTTGGCAAAAGTAAGTGGGGAATATAGTTGGCGAAATGCCTTATTTTAGTGCTAAAGGGTGGAAAAGTATCTACTATTGCTTATTTTCATGATTTTCTACTAATGACGGTGAGGTTTGAGCCTGGCCGCATTCCTTTCATCTCTAGGGACCATTGTGCCCTCAATTTGGCAGTGAATTCACCATTTCAAGCCCTTGAAAGTCATCAACACTGTCCACTGCAGACCATTAGGCATCCCCAACCTCAATTCAGCTCTAGTGCCTATTTAAACCCCTTGGCGCTACTTTATAGGGGCATCGCCACCATTGCTATTAGCTCCCAAGCATTCTAGCTCTAGATCTCCTTCGCCAATCCAGCTCAGTGTCACTACCTCCAACAGTAAGCTCAGCCACGGTTGCCTCCAACAGTAAGCTCAGCCACGGTTGACGTCGCCTGAGCTTAGAGAAGCCTCCAACGACACACCACAGGTAAGTCACCTATGCTTCCTCGTCGTCATTTTAACACCACTTAAATGCGCGAGTAGCCAAGATTCAGTTCTTGATGCTCACTTCCTTCTCCTTCCTCATCGATTCTAGAGGCACAAATCAGGGAGGGAATTAGTAGCATCTCTATGCATGACGTACATGTTTCTTCCTCCTCCTTGCCTCCCTTTCCTCTCTGGACTCTAGATGGAGATCAATGCCCTCAATCAAGGATAGTCGACACATGCGTCTACAAAAGGGATGGGCGGAAGGATCAGTCTAGCTTTCCTTTGACTTGAGCCTCTAGACTTTCTCCATTTCCACTACCCTAGCTCTTCCAACCCTTAGTCTCCCATCTCCACACCTCCCTGATTCCCATTGAGAGTCGTCGGCACCTCTCTGTAGACATGTAGATCCTTCACCGGCAAGCTTGGAGGGAGGGATAGTTGGAGCTATCACCTGGTAGTAGGATCATCAAGGAAGCTTCTTCATTGTTCAAGCATGCCTCTTGGTTGCCGGAATCATTCCTCCTGGCCATGTCGACGTCTGCCAAAGCTAGCCAGCACCTTCTCTGACGAGGTCAATGGAGAGAGAAGTTCACAGTGCCACCCTGTGATCTAGCTATCCAAGCATCATTCTCTTGCCTTCCTTCAGCACCTCCAAACAACATTAAAGCAATGCATGATGGACGAGTTTGATTCCATTAGAGTTCAGCAGTAGAGCAAGCGACGGGTCACGTGGTTCCCAATAACGGAGGAAGTTGGCGATCAGTTCAGGCGAGAAGAGCTAGCGATTATAGACGACGATTCCAACTAATGGAACTAGCAGGCGAAAATCATTGATGTGGGGCCCAGAGATCGAAGCGGTTATAACTGATTCTTGGTTTCTTGATTTAGCTATTCTTTGATTTCATGGATTTCCTAGGGATTCCATGGAAATCCCCATTCAATCTTGCAGCATACAATCTTTTGGCATGATTTGCAAAAAATGCACTTTATTTGCAATTTTATCATTTCTCCCATATATTTCTAATTTTCATGATATTATGACTTGATTTGGATTTTCATCGCCCGAGAGCGTACATTAACAGGCTTGACATTGTCGACATGGACACTGCAGACACTTTAATTTTGCAAGATTTTAGTAGGCTTCTTTGGAATGGACTTTTAGTTGCTGGACTCTCAATCACTTTTCCCCATGGCCAACTTGACATCTTAACCTAATTTCATCCACAAAAACTAACTGAAACCATAATCCAAAACCCTAAACCTAGCCTAAACCCTAATCCAAAACCCTAAACCTAGCCTAAACCCTAAACCTAGCAAATCCTAATCCAAAACCCTAAACCTAAACAAACCCTAACCACTTCTTACTCCATCATAACAACTCATAACAACCTATAATAACCTAAACAAACCCTAATCACTTTGTACTCCATCATAACAACCTATAATAGCCTATAACCACCTAAACAAACCCTAACCACTTCCCACTCCATCATAACAACCTATAACAACCTAAACAAACCCTAAGCATTTCCCACTCCATCCTAACAACCTATAACAACCTCAACAAACTACCCATAACAACCCAAACAACCTAGCCATTACAAGCCTATAAATACCCCCATTTGCAAGAGAAAAAAAGGAGAGGAAAAAAAGCATGAAAAAAAGAGAGAGGGCTTGAGAAGAGAGGAACCGAGAGGAGATCACTCAAACTAGAGCAATCAAACCTACTAGAGCAATAAGAGTAGCTTTAGATCACTGAGGAGGCTTGGAGGAGGAGCAGTTCAGAGCTTCGGTCACCTTCTCCGGCGAGCTCTGGCGATTGGAAGTAGCCTCCACCCATTGCCAGCTCAAGTAAGCCACTGATCAAGCTCAGTTCTCTTCCATTTTGTTCCCTAAGTCCTCCTCAACCTCCCTAGAGTTATTCGAGTGGAGAATTGAGGTTCCTTGGCCGAAAATCAAGTTTTATGGGTTGCTAGACTCATTTTTTTACGAGTGAGGTGGGGGGCACAAATTCAATGAGTGATTTGTGTCCTAGAGTGTGTGGAGTAGATAGGCCTTCCTTCCTCATGCTTTTCTACCTCCTTGGACGGCATGACAACCCCCTCTAGTAGCCTCTGGGAGAAGTTCGCCAATCGCACTCCCATCGTTGCCGGAGAAGACGAAGCATAGTGGAATTCATCTGGGATGCTAACGTTGCGTAGCTCTCTCCTGAGCATTGGAGAACCATCCTCTCCACTCCCCTTAGACTCTGGAAGCATCAGAGCCCCGCTCCGAGCCTCGATTGTGCTCCGCAGTCAACATCACTAGAGACGACAGCGAGCTTGGTCAAGAAGGGAGTATGTGTTGGATTGCTTCCAAGCAGTGGAGAACTTCCCTTTCCATGCCGTCAAGCTTCCAAGAGTGTTGGATTGCCGCTCCGTCGCCTCCAGTAGCCCTATCTTCTTTGGGCCTATTGCCAGAGTCGTGATGCTGGTGAGTGTGATGGGAGGAAGTTTCCAGCCACTGGGCATCCGATCGGAGCTAGTAGATCTCCTCCCCTCTCTTCCCTCTTGCCTCCCTAACGTTTGGATGCAAGATCAGGCATCGAGGAAGCCTTGGATGGCTTCCCAGACGATCGTTGCCGACGAGGTGTAGTTGCTAGCGATTGTCGATTGTTTTAAAAATCTCCTTTTAAAAATTTTCTTTTCTTTTCTTTTTCTTGCACTTAAGTCCTTTTATTTTGCATATTAGTCCCTGTATTCATTTATAAATCATTTTAATAATGTTTTGTTTTGGTAAATTTGCAGTATGGTCCTTGTGCTTTTTCTTTTACTAATTCTCAAGATTTAAATTTTGACATAAAACCCTCTGATTTAGTTTTCTTTCACCTTAAGTCCATTAATTTGCACATAAAACTTTGAACTTCACTAAAATTGCACTAAAAATATGATTTTCTGGCACATTTGGAAACCAAACCCTGGAAATTCATGTTTTTTACTCAAAAGTGCATAGATTTGCATTTTAAGCACCAAAATTACACTGAATGCATGTTTTTACGGCACATTTGCAAGCCAGACCTTGGAAATTCATATTTTCATCCATGAGTCCACTAATTTACACATTTAACCCTGAATTTCTTCAAAATTACACTGAACACATATTTTGCTGGCATATTTAAAGATTGAACCCTAGGAATCCTAATTTTATCAAAAATGCACAGTTTTGCACATTTAACCCCCAACTTCCCTAAAATTGCATAAAAATGTGTTTTTTAACATTTTCCCAGATTTAACCTTGGAAACCTTAGTTTTTAGCCAAGAACTTGTAATTTTTGCACAAAGGGCCTTGGAAATTTATATATTTCACCCATGCATCCATTTGTACATTTTATTTTTTTTTTCATGCGTATATTCTCATGCTTATTTTCTTGCAACATGCACACATTTCAAACTTAGTTTTCAAATTATTTTCTGGATTTCTTTCACTTTTCATAATTTTGATTTGATTTGGATTTTCATCGCCCAATGGCATACATTAATAGGCTTGACAATGTCAACATTGACCCGAATGAGGATTATTTTTCTCATAATTGATTTTCTTGGATTTCTTAAGTTTCCACTGTTTTACGAGACACTTTACAAATATTTTTGATTTTCATGATTTTCCTCATCGCCCAAGGGCGTACATTAAAGTGGCATTTTCAATGCCTACATTGTCCCTCAGATTATTTTCCTTATCATTTCTCTTTTATTCATTTCTTCTTTTTAATTTGTCATGTTTTCGCATTCATCTTAGGCATGTGCATTAAGTGTAAATCGGCATACACACACTAGATCAGTACCAAGCAGGAAACCTAGAAAGACCGAATTCTTCGGGCACATGGGGGTGCCTAATACCTTCCCCATGCGTAACAAGACTCCTTACCCTTTCTCTGGCCCACATTGACTTGTGCACTTCATCCATTAGGCATGGAGCATACATGTGTTTTCTTCACATTGATTTCTTTAGGTTTTCCTTTGTGTTTGGTTTTCCTCATCTTTCCATTAAATGACTAGGTGGCGACTCCTTTTGCTTATCCTTTTCTTATCTTTCCTTGGTGTTTCCGAGTCTAGTCTCCTTCCTCGGATTCTCCATCTTCGTCGTGACCATATCGGGACTCCTCGTGTGTTTCCACACACCGTGGAGTCGTGTAAGGTTCCACTGGCATGGTCATAGACCCGAATGAGTATTGTTTTCTCCTATTTGATTTTCTTGGATTTTCCTAGTTTCCGTTATTTTACGTGACGCTTTCCGAACATTTCCGATTTTCATGATTTTCCTCATCGCTTAAGAGCATACAATAAAGCGACATTTTCATTGCCTACATTGTCTCTCGGATTATTTTCCTTATCATTTCTCTTTTATTCATTGTTTCTTAGAGATTTGTCTTGTTTTCGCATTTATCTTAGGCATGTGCATTAGGGGTTGACAAATAAACACACACTAGATCATGAACAGACGGTTAACCTAGAAAGACCGATTTCTTCGGGTGTATGTGGGTGCCTAACACCTTCTCCATGTGTAAAAAGAATCCTAATCCTTTCTCTAGCCCGCAATGGCTAAGTGTTGCATCCATTAGGCACGGAGCACACACACATTCATTTGCATCATTTTCTTGCATTCATATACATCTTTGTTTTCCTCGTCTTTCCATTAAAAGACTAAGTGGTGACTCCCTTTTCCTTATCCTTTTCTTATCCTTCTTTGGTGCTTCTGAGTCAAGTCTCCTTCCTCGGATTCACCATCTTCATCGTGGCCATATCAGGATTCTTCGTGTGTTTCCACACACCAAGGAGTCGTGCAGGGTTCCACCAGCATGGTCACACCACTTGACGATTGTGGTTTTCTTGTATTTCTGTTATGCCAAATTTTGTACTTGTAATTTGATTCTAGCCTTCTCTAACAAATGAAAGCGATACTAGCCTTTTACTATAGTCCAGCTTGTCTTGTCTCTTTTTTTTTAAATGCAAAACAAACATTTCAAATCTAGTTTATTTGTCTCTAGCTAATCCTGATCTTCTACTTTCAGTCTGATTCTGAATACGAGATTGCTCAGGCAAGCGAGAATGCCTCCGACTCGTGGGCTCAGAGGCATGGTGCTAGTTCACACTTCATTAGAGCTACTTTCGACTCGTGGGCTTCAGAAAACGTGGAGCCCAATGTGCCAAAGGATGTATGAATTCTTCTTTTCATCAATTTGCCTTTCCATAATCTTGCATGCGTTAATCTGGATGACTTGATTGAGCATTTGGCGAGAGTTTGGGAACTATAGGGATCGTCTCTTAGATGAGGGGAACATCAGCAACCGAGAAGGCTTTGATTTTAGCCTCCTTTCCTTGTGCATTTTTCTCATTTGTTGCATAAAACAGGTTACTAATTATGTTGCTTTTCTACTTTCTAGGTGGGTGACATAGGATGGATCATGTGGTGTCTGTGGACACCCATGCTTGATCACTTTGAGCACCTTTCGAGGTTTCTAAAGGACTTCTTACTCCATCATAGTTTGTTTGGCGGCCTACTATGGATTCAAACCATCCATAGCCACTATGAGTTTTTTTGGGCATTGGTGGAGCGGTGGAGGCAAGAGACACACACATTCCACCTCCCTTATGGTGAGATGACAGTCCTACCAGGGCACTGGGAACTACTGATGGGCTTGTGCTTTTGGAGGGAGCCGATAGTAGGGAAGTCCACCCTGAGCTTCTCGAAAGTCTCTAGACTGCTTAGCTACGAGCAACCTTAGAAAACACGGTCGACCCACTACTTCCACTACAACTAGCTACAGGAATGGAACCACTTATGGCTGGAACCTGCCTCGGATTTAAGGGAGGATGGTTTCGTCCAACGCCACTTCGTCCTATAGCTCATGGGGCTAATCTTCTATGACACCTCTGGCTACTGTGTGTCTACTAACTGGCTAATCTACTTCACTGAGCTAGATCAGCTGGATCAGTATGACTATTGGTCACTTTTGACAGTAGTTCGTCTTAGAGCTCGTGCATTTGTCTTTGCCACAACTCCATTCATATTTGCTCGCGGTCATCCTTGGCCTAACCTACTAGTGAGCCCCCTATTATTGTTTTGGAGGAAATCCCAAATTTAGTTCCTCCATCTTTCACTTCTTCTGATTCTCCTTCCATCCATGCATTCCGTATTAGGGAATAAGGGGACTTTAAACCCACTTTAGGGCATTCGCAAGCACTCATCGCTTAGGAGCCTGTCACCGAATCCACTGCGGTAATCACCACACAGGTTCCAGAAGTGCCAGATGCACCTCTATCCTCGGGCTTTCCTGTTCCAGGAATTCAGTCAGCTGCGACTACTTCTACCATAGGGTCCGTTCCTCTCTCGCTCTTTCCTTTAAACCCATTCATCAGTGAGTCTTCTGCCACGCAACCACAACATCTGTTGTCTCTCGCAAAGAGGTTATAATGCATGGCTCTCTATCCTGGTCCTACCTCTTTTCCTTTTCCCATGACCCCTGAGGTTCCAATGCAGACCACCTTAGCGTTGCAGGGTCATTCCACACAGCTCTTTCGCCCATGCCATTGCCTCAACTCTTCACTGCTCCAACGATGAGGGCATCATCTTTGCCTCCTGCACCTTCATTGCACTATGCACAACATGTGACTCCACCACCTGGTGGCCATCGTTTGGGCTGGCTAGAGAGTAGTATGCCTCAGGCTCGTTGCCCGAAACTGTACCGGTGCAATAACTATTGCTCCCTCACTCTGCATCTTACACAACACAACATGTAATCCATTCATTCCCTTTGCACCATATTTAGGCTTATCCACGCATGGCATCATTACACTCAGCACCTACGCACGACTATGCTGGACCTTACGCTTTGACACCAGGAGGCATTAGGGTGGATCCGGAGAAGTGCACACGCACGACCCATACAATATACATTGCACCTGCATTAGCTGCTCCTGTCTTGTCAACAGCAACTTTAGACGCCCTCCTGGAAAGGATTAGCAATCTGGAAAGAGCATTTTGTCAAGTGCAAGGCGGGGAATACCAGTCCTACCACTTCTGAGACCTCTACTATTTTCCAGAGGCGACACTCCCCTTGAATTTCCACATCCCAAAATTTGAAAAGTATAACAATAGTGGTTGCCCAATTTCGCATTTTGTGACCATGCCGGTGGAACCCCTGGGCGCGGTTCACCAAAACCTAACTCCGGTGTGCGGGAACACACTGGGAGGTCCGATACAGTCACGGCGAAAATCCCCAGCAGAGTCGCCAGTTCCTGTGACCATGCCGGTGGAACCCCTGGGCGTAGTTAACCAAAACTTGACTCCGGTGTGCGGAAACACACTGGGAGGTTTGATACAGTCACGGCAAAAATGGTGAATCCGGAGGAAGAGACAAAACTCGAAAACACCAAAGGGAAGACAAAAAGGATACGGAAAGGAGTTGCCACCTAGTCTTTTAATGGAAAGACGAGGAAAACCAAGAAAAACCACTAAAAAAGGCTGAAAACAAACAAGATGCAATGATGCATGTGTGATCCGTGCCCAATGGATAATGCAAGAATGAATGCGGCCCAGAGAAAGGGTAAGGATTCTGGTTACGCATGGAGAAGGGGTTAAGCACCCCCATGCGCCCGAGAAAACTCGGTCTTTCTAGGCTTCCTATTGTCTATGGTCTGCTAAAATGTTTGCTTGCTTATTCTATATGCTTGTGCAAAATGATGACTGAAATCATGCCAAGTCGAAGTCAAAGGGGAAAAAAAAGTTAATCCGAGGGTCGAGTGTAGGCATGGATAATGCTGCTTTGCTGTACGCCTGTAGGCGATGGAAAATCGTGAAAATCGAAAATTCGAGGAAAACGCGGAAAACGGGGAGAAAACTAAGCTCGGAGCATGGGTAAAAAGCGTGCACCAAGCCGGGAAGAAAAGACGGAAGAAAACCGTGCAAAAAGATGTGCAAAATATGCAAAATGCAAGTGTGTGCGTAAAATCGGAGAATGCAGGGGGTTTTGTGCAAAAAACCCAAATCCGAGAAAAGCCAGAGTCCAAAAGTCCAAATCATCGGAAAACACATTCCATGCATGCATGCCAAATCTGGGGCTAAACGGGTGCTCCTAGTGCAATTAAAACCTCTAGGGGCTAAAATGCAATTTACCCACTA
>JAMKQA010051973.1:0-12108 GCA_024699735.1 Posidonia australis
AGAGCATGATCCCAATTTAGCAAACATTCATCAAACCTTTAGCAAGCATTTGGACTAGAAAGACTGAGTTTCTCGGGCGTACGAGGGTGCCTAACACCTTCCTCGTGCGTAATAGGAATCCTTACCCATCCTCTGGTTAGCAGACATCGAGCCTTCCTATTTACATCCCATGCATTCGTCCTTTTGTGGTTTTCCTCATCTTTCCCTTAAAAGACTAGGTGGCGACTCCCTTTTCTTTTCTTTTATCCTTGCGCCTTCGCCATCATTGGCATGGCTGTGGTCTCCTCCCCTTGCCCCTCCATCCGGGTCGAGCGGTCGGGTACGGGCACGGTCACACCATGATTGTGTGTTTTCTTCCCTTTATTTGTATTTTCCATGATTAGGAGAGTAGAGACATGTTTGCCTCCCTATCTTGTTAAAATAAAACACACAAACTCACACTAACAAATAATAAGGCATAACAAGAGACAAATGTTCACAAATCCCTTTGGTTTAATAACACGCAAGTAAAAGACACAAAAGAATATTGCATGAATGATCATTTTAGAAAGCATGCATCTTCTCCTATGAGTCCACCCACAGTCCGCGAAGGACAACTCTAGTAGCCTGTTCTATAGCTTTGGTGTAGGGCGTGTTGCTAGTTTGTCTCCATTGTCTGGGGTCGTGTCGGTGTTAGTAGAGGGTACAGCTCCATGCTACTGCAGGAGACGAGGCCACCAACACACCACTCATTCACTGCCTGTGCTTCGGCCAAGATTTAGAACGAGAACCCACTTTTCTGACCGGAGTCGAAACCCAAACCCATGAGTGAGTCCCGTGTGGTCAACCCCATATTGGACATGCGTGGTGAGAGAGTGCACTTTAGGACATTCATCTGCATTGTGTGTCTTGGCATGCCACTTTAATAACTCGCATTGGTCTTTGTGTCGTTGTCCTGGTTCTGATACCTGCTTCTCTTGCCTTTTTTCTTAGGTACTTTGTGGCAAGGTCCTCAGCTAGGAGCTCGGGTGTCTCCATCGCGGGCGGCCTCCAGTCGTTGTTTTCTCGTGCCTTTTTCGAGCTATTGGTCACTTTTGACCGTAGTTCGTCTTAGAGATCGTGCGTTTGTCTTTTATCGCAACTCCTTTTATTTCACTTGCGGTTAGCCATGGCCCCGTAGATACGCAAGTCTCCAGTTATTCTTCTGAAGGGGGACCCACACTCAGATCCTCCTTCTCTCACTTTGACTACTTCTTCTCCCCTCCGTGTGTCCCAATTTGGGAATCATGGAAGATCCTTTTCTCCTCTTCCGGGACAGCAGCGAACACAAGTCGATCTAGGGCTCATCACTGATTCGATTGCGGTGACTACCACACAGGTCTCAAAAGTTCGGCCAGCTACACCCTATCTCTCGGGCCCTCCCATTTCAGGAGTTCAACCAGCTGCGGTATCATCTGTGTTTAGGGGCCATTCCTGTTTCGCTCTTTCCCTCTGACCTATCTATCGATGGGTCTTTGGCCAAACAAGCTCAATAGCTGAGAGCTTTGGCCTGAGGGTTCGAGCTCATGGCCCTTTCTCTTGATCCTATTGAGAGTCCTCCTCTTTCGACCTCTGAGGTTCCAGTGTAGACCACTATAGCATTGTAGGCTCACCCCACTACTCTATCGCCCATACCATCGCCCGAGCATCACACTACTCCGGCGATGGGGGCTTTATCTCTGCCTCCTACACCACAATTGCATTGGTCACGACATGCGTCACAGTCATTTAGGAATCAACCCATTGGTTGTGCGAGAGTACTGCATTTCTCGAGCCCATCACCTGGAGCTGTACTGGTGCCGCAGTTGTTGCTCTCGCGCTCAACACCACACACAACATAGCATATTCAGAATTCAGCTTAGTATTAGGATCAGGTCCCCACATGTAGGTCATCACTGCACACTAGGCGCACACCTCCCACTGTCATGCTAGTGCATCTTGTCGCATCGGCTCAACAAGGACAGCAACCTAAGGAGAAACGAGAACGTCGCATTGAAAGTGGCTACACTCCACTGGGTGAGTCACTGAGCACTGTTTTTCCTCGTGTTGTGTCACTTCTGAGACTCCCAAAACCGCGTCCCCCACCAACTCCACTCCCTCGGTTGTACGACGCGAACATATACTGCGATTATCATCGAGCCTTGGGCATTCGACTGATAATTGCCACACTCTATGGGATGTCGTTCAGACGATGATCGATAGTGGGACTATTGTTGTTGACAAACGAGGCACAACACCCGCATCAATATCCTCATCATCACCAGCATCTAGTTCAGTGCACATTACACATCCACACACCACCATTGAACCGGCACGTCTTGTTGCGTCAGTTCAGCAAGGGCAGTAATAACGACAGAGGCGGCCTCGCTGTAAGGAAGGATTCTTCACCCCACTCAGGGATTCGTTGAGTGACATCTTTCCCAAAGTTGTGCCATTCCAGCAGCTACCAGAGATTCGCCAACCACTGTAACCGCTTCCTATGTGGTATAAGGCTAACTTGTTCTGTCAATACCATCGTGTACATGGGCATTCGACAAAGTGTTACACTCTTCGGAATGCTATCCAGGATTTGATTGACAATGGAGGCATTGTCGTCAAAACACAGGAGGCAGCCCACACATACACTTGCACACACACCCACACACACATGTGCACACCTTAGAATAGCCAACCTTACCGTGGCTGAGCCTGCAAGATCCGAGGATACTAGAACCTTAGGAGTTTTCCTCCCACTCCCAGTTCTTTCCTGGGGAATCCATCAGGCCTCTTTTTCCCTAGCTTGTCCTCTCTCTATGTCTATCTGGCAGCACATGTGTATGCCGCTCTTATTCTTGTTCCTCCTTTGCCTAGTTTTTCCTCTTTTCTTTTCTCAGTTCTGTCCGGCGACACTCACGTGTGCCACTCTGGTTCTTATCCCTTTATGGGGGGTCTGACATAAAGCTTGCTAGTATACCATGCACGGATCTAACCCAGCACGTGCAAATACCCTGGATCAAATGGGAAACAGCTGTCGCAGCAGATGTCAACTCCAACAGAGATGCAGTCCTAAGGACACCAGCAGATTCAACATTCACATGGACAGTCTCAGTTCCAATAATGGTTGTGATAGCTTCTGTTACACTTGCATTCATTCCGATTTCCAGTGGCACTGCTAGGAGTTTCTTTAAACCCTGATGGCATCGACAAACAGCAATGAAAAGGACTGGAGTTGTATCCTTTCTGTTTGTTCACTGTTGTTTTCTCTTTTTGCATCATCATATACCAAAACACAAAAAAAAATAGAAAAGCACAAAAGTTGAGAAAAAAAGGAAAAAGAAAACAAACACAAAACAAGAAAAACATCAAGAAAATAGGGTAGTTTGCTTGTCACTAACATTCTGCCCGATGATGAAAAATTGGGAAAGCTCACCAATGTCAGAATGGATTATCCCTCCTCAGTGTCACTACTTAGACAACCAAGTTAGCAAGGAAGCCACCAAACATCAAAGCCAAACGAAATGTCCAAGTGCTGCAAGGATCCTGTACCTCCATGAGGGAGATAAAATGTTAGGGGTGATTGAGAGTGTGAGCCAGAAAAGAAAACATACATTCGCAATGGCATAAAAGAATAGAGAAGACAGAAGGCGAAGAAAGAAGTCAGCCCAAGAGTGAGAGGTGTGTGTTGCAGCTCTACCCTTACCACACCTTGGAGAGGAGTTGGAGTATGCGCTCAATAAAATCACACCTTTAAGGGACAGACCCACCCTCTTGCAATAAAGGCCTCCTGAATCGATCGGGTGCTAATTACCTCGAAGACAAGATTAGAGTGAAACCGCACGTCTGTGAGGGAGTAAAAGAAAAGACAATGATGTTGAAAAAAAAGCAGGTGTCAGACCTTAAAGAGTTTGGCATGGAGCTAGGTCCATTACGCTACCTTACAGTGACTTTGAGTGCCACCACTACCCAGCGAGAGCCACCATACGACTTACGAGTCTTTGTAGTGGCAATTCAGTCGAAGGTATCATCCTCCTCTAACAGGCATATAACTTTCCAACCTAACTAAGGGCAAACAAACAACTAAACTAAACAAGCAAACAATCCACATAATGAACTCATTGAATAAGCAAAGCAATAAATGCAGATAACAAGCAACTGAAATCACAAGGCATGTATTTCTTGATCAAACAAAATAGGTCACTCTTAAATAACTAAATTGCTCACAATAGTAGAGTCCACAATAATAATAATCATCATAGCGTTGCCTAGATCAATCTTTTTGTTTGCATATAGACTTGTTCAATAGGATTTTTGCCGGGTGCTTTTAGCCAGGATATTTCAGCTCCTCAGTAGCCAAAGTGCATATACAGTGAGGGCACTAGTTAGCATACAAACTACATAGACCTGCAGAATCAACAGTGTGGCAGCAATTCCTCCGTAATAGTTCAGGTGTGGTAAACACTATTTGGGGAACGATAGAGGGTAACAAAGCCAAGTACATGTTTGCAGCCAGAAGACAGTGGCACAATGAGTAGCAGAATAGAGAATGGCCAGCCTAGGACAGACAACGATTTCACATTACTTCTTGCCATCTGAGCATAGCTCAGGACAGTGGATTAATATACATGCCTCCAATCAGTGCACAAATGTGTCTCTGACCTCAACAAAAATCAGCCGCGGCCACTTCAGTGATTCACAGTACGCCAATAGTCACAGTCAAATCCTCAAGTCTATACATCCTCAAGTGGTGCCCAACACTTCCCATGGTAGCCTGGCTCAATGGCAGAGGCATCGTTTTTTGCTGTGGTGTCTCTTGATCTGACTTCTGGGCATTATACACCTTTATGCTAGGGGCGTCTCAGCTACATTCTAGCTAAGTTCACGCAATCTGTTACTTGGTTCGTCAAGGGCAAGACAGTTGTTCTCTGATTAGGACCTGCATATCAAATGATTAGCAGAGACAACAGCATGGCTAGGGACTCTATGCAACAATCCAAAATTTAGCAAATACAATCAGGAAAATATCCTACAGTAGCATAGCCAAATACAGAGCTATCAGAACACCACGGTTGAACAGAACACACCCCGAACATACCAGTCAGAGGCAAACTACAATCCTAATCAAAGGCCCCTATCGAGTTGCCACAATTACTTCTGTCTTCCAAGTACAATATTGGAAAGCAGTTGGGTGCACATACTTCCAGTCACTTAATGAATATATCACTGGCTTTGACTAGTGATGGTCACAAGTACTCCAGTGGTTCATGGAACATCTGTAGTTGCAGCCTGGCTTCCAAGACCCCATACCCTCAAGTGATGTCCAGCCAGTCCAATACCAGGGGCATGTCAACTGCTCTTTGGTCAAAGGTCACATACAAAACACCAACTACAGTGTAATTGAACCAGAGTCTTGTACCAGGGGCATGTAAGCTACTTTTTGGTCAAAAGTCACAGATAAAGCACAAGCTACAGTGTAACTAAGCTAGAGTCTTTGACCAGGGGCATGTCAGCTGCTCTTTCATATAGTGTAACTAAGCTAGAGTCTTCGAATAGGGACATGTTAGCAGCTCATTGATAGAAGGTCACATATCAGTTGCCTAACAGAATGTCAACTTACTATATGACAGAGTCATAGCCTTCAACCATGGGCATGTAAGCTGTTTTGTGGAAAGAAGGATTGTTTTAGGAATGCTTGGTACAAATTATCTACCAAATGATGGTTGGTGCACCTTCTTATAGAGAAGTGACATTCATCACATAATGGCACCTACAAGATGACAACTATAGTAAGGCACTAAGCTGTTTCAACAGACACCCCCCATAGTGCTGACGATCCAGGGTGCAATGATACATGAATAAGATCCCATTGGAAAATCCTTTTGGCTAAATAGATGGTCAGGGCCTCTTGCCTTCGAGTTCCTATCCAAACAGATGGATTCAAGGCACCTGCTCTCGCCTTCGAGTTCCTATCTGGACGGACGGACTCAAGGCACCTCTTCTCCCCTTCGAGTTCCTATCTAGACGGACGGACTCAAGGCACCTCCTCTCGCCTTCGAGTTCCTATCCGAACGGACGGACTCAAGGAACCTCCACTTGCCTTTGAGTTCCTATCTGGACGGACGAACTCAAGGCACTTCCTCTCACCTTCGAGTTCCTATTTGGACAGACGGACTCAAGGCACTTCCTCTCACCTTCGAGTTCCTATCTGGATGGATGGAATCAAGGCATCTCCTCTCACCTTTGTGTTCCTATCCAGACGGACGGACTCATGGCACCTCCTCTCGCCTTCGAGTTCCTATCCAGACGGACAGACTCAAGTCACCTCCTCTCGCCACCGAGTTCCTATACAAACAGACGGACTCAAGGCACCTCCTCTCACCTTCTAGTCCTATCTAGACAGACGGACTCAAGGCACCTCCTCTCGCCTTCGAGTTCCTATTCGGATGGACAGACTCAAGGCACCACTTCTCGCCTTCGAGTTCCTATCCAGACAGACAGACACAAGGCACCTCCACTCGCCTTTGAATTCCTATCCGGATGGACAGACTCAAGGCACCTCCACTCGCCTTCGAGATCCTATCTAGATGGACAGACTCAAGGCACCTCCTCTCGCCTTCAAGTTCCTATCCGGACGGACAGACTCATGGCACTTCCTCTTACCTTCGAGTTCCTATCTAGATGGACGAACTCAAGGCACTTCCTCTCTCCTTCGAGTTCCTATCCGGATTGACGAACTCAAGGCATCTCCTCTCGCCTTTGAGTTCCTATCCGGACGGACAGACTCAAGGCACCTCAACTTGCCTTCATGTTCCTATCTAGACGGATAGACACAAGGCACTTCCTCTCGCCTTCGAGTTCCTATCTGGACGAACAAACTCAAGGCACCTCCACTCGCCTTCGAGTTCCAATCCAGACGGAAGCATTCAAGGCAACTCTTCTCGCCTTCGAGTTCTTATCCGGGACAAACTCAAGGCACCTCCTCTCGCCTTCGAGTTCCTATCCGGAATGACGGACTCAAGGCACCTCCAATTGCATTCGAGTTCCCATCCGGACGGACGGACTGAAGGCACCTCCTCTTGCCTTCGAGTTCCTATCCGGACGGATGGACTCAAGGCACTTCCTCTCGCCTTCGAGTTCCTATCCAAATGGACGGACTCAAGCCACCTCTTCTCGCCTTCGAGTTCCTATCCGGACAGATGGACTCAAGGCACCTCCTCTTGCCTTCAAGTTCCTATTCGGACGGACGGACTCATGGCACCTCCTCTCGCCTTCGAGTTCCTATCCGGACAGACGGACTCAAGGCACCTCTTCTCGCTTTCGAGTTCCAATCCGGACGGACGGACGCAAGGCACCTCTTCTCGCCTTCGAGTTCCTATCTAGACAGACAGACTCAAGCCACTTCCTCTCGCCTTCGAGTTCCTATCTGGATGGACGGATTCAAGGCATCTGCTCTCGCCTTCGAGTTCCTATCCGAATGGATGGATTCAAGGCCTCCCTTTTTCGTCTTTCAAGAATACCGGTCGGAGTCTAGATGTTCCTTTCCCTAGTTCAGTCCATTCGGATGAGTCGTGGTGTCCCCTCCTTTTGCCTTTGAATTCCACTCCTAATGGACGGAATCAAAGCAAACTGTTAGCCTCCTTTCTTTGGGCTGGTATTCCGAACTACCCGGGCAATCCCTGTGATGCTCGATGGATTCCCCACTCTCCTAATTTCTTCCCTCCTCTTGGGCCGGTATCCCGAACTACCTGGGCAATCCTTGTGATGCCCGATGAATTCCCCACTCTCCTTGTTCCATCCCTTCTTTGGGGATGGTAGCCCAAACTACCCGGATGACTTCCATTACCAGTCAATTTTCGGTCAGCAAGCACCTTGAGTATTGTCTAGTGCTTTTCTGACAACTGTGATAACCAGTCATGTCTTTTAGGAGCTGATTGGTCGTCAACTTGTTGGTGTTCGTCATTAGTTTTGGTTTCTCTGATGTTGGCTTCGGCTATGGCAAGACAAGACTTCTGGTGCATTCACTGACTAGTAGCTGGTTGCCATTAACTGACTCTTTTTTTACGACTTCAGGCTGGGTGTCTTTGTTAACCCTGAGCATCGGTCTCTATTCCACTCGTCCTTCGACCTCTCATAGGGAGGGGCATCTGTAGACACCCAAAATTTGCAAGTTTGCAGGATGGAGTTGTGGTAGCTTGGCTTTTAACCACAAATGAACTCAAACCCTGGTTTAGTCCCAAAGCCAGAGAAATTCAAACCCAACAGTAAATGGTCTGAGCCATGATCCGGGGCCATGCATGCGCACCTCTCCAGCACAACTGTCTGGCGCACCAGACAGGCGCATCGCACTGGCGCACCTATCTAGCGCACTAGACATGCGCACCATTTAGGCGCACCATGCTACCGCACTAGACATGCACAAAGCCCATGAAGCCTACCAAAGCCAACCAAAGCCCATGAAACCCACTTAGGCCCATGAACCAGCCATTTCATCAACCCAATATTTCAACCCATTTCATCTTCTCCTTCTTCTAAGCTAACCAGCCAAAGCTAAGATCCGCAACCCAACCTTTCTCCGTTCTCATCTCTTCCAGGCCGTGTCACCACATTACCCAGCAATAGCCCAACTCGAGCTCTCCATGAACCAGGGTCGTTGGATGCGTTGTCGTGAGCTCGGACGACCATCGATCACTGTCGGCACGCGGGCAGGCAGGATGGAGTGCGCAAGGGACAGCATGGTGGTTACGGGCTTTAGTTTGTAAGGAGGTTGAAGGCATTCAGTTACATGTTGTTGGGTTGTTACAGGTTGTCGCCGAAGCTTCACCTATAATAGGGGAGAACGAGAGTTAAAATAGAAAAAAGAGAACGAAAGAGATAAAATAGAGAGAAAGAAGAGAACGACAGAGAAGGAGTAGAAGAGAGCAAGAGAGAGGAGGTTCGCGAAGGCGAGGAGCCAGAGCTTTCAGCCACTTCAGGCGAGCAACGAAGGCAGAGCACGTTGCCAGACCAGGTACGCCCTTCTCAGACTTCTGTTTATTTCAATTTTAGCTTCCTACAGCTCCCTTTATCTTCCTTGATCGATTCCAACCAGGTTAGAGGCCTCCTCTGGTCAGAATCAGCCCCCAGGCCTCGCTAGAGTTGTTTTCCGGTGGCCTAGGTGGGAGTGCTCGTCCAGGGCTTGTCCCTGGTCCCAGAGATTAGGTCCTCCTCTCTTGGCCTCCCTCTGGCTTCTCCACTCCTCAAATTCCCTCTCCAACCACTGCGGAAGCATCCACCAGAAGATCGCTGGAGTCACGCCACACCGCTGTCGTCGGAGAAGACGACAGTTCACAGCTACTAGACGCAAGCCTCCAGCCTTGAAACGCCGCTCCTCCCCCAATGGAACGATCTCCGATGCTCCACCAACGTTCCAGAGGCTCTATGATCGCGATTCAGGACTTGGATCACTCCCGCAATGTCGCTCGCCAGAGGAGACGACAGCGATGGTCGACGGAACCCACATTGCGCGATCTTCCACCATTTTGGCTTCCTGATGGAAAGGGAATGAACCTTGCCGCTCTCCCATGCATCCTGGAGCCCAGAGGTGCCGCGCCGTGACCTCCAGTAACCCCCATCTTCTCTGGTGTCGTCATCGGAGTGCCTCAACGGTGAGACAAGTGGGAGGCCTACTCCTATCGTTGAATCCTTGATCCAAACCGATGGATCTCTTTTTCTCCTCCTCTTCTTGCTTCCTGTGGGGTCTGATCTTAGATTAGGCCATGGGATACCCTCTGAGTGTCCCACCGGCGATCGTAGACGGCAGGAGTCCATCGTCGGCGGCCGCCGCTTCTTTTTTCTCTTTTAAAAATGGGAAATAATTTTCTTTTAATAAAACTTCTGTAACTTTTGTTTTGTTGCATTTAGCTCCTTCTGTTCTTGCATGTAGGTCCTTTCTCTTACAGTTTAGTCCTTGCACATTTTTCTTTAAATCGCTTGAATAAAGTTTAAACTGAAAATATTGCAAGCTGCCCCCTAAGCTTCCCTAATAATGTTTTCCGAGCTTAAAAATTAGACAAAAACACCTGAGTTTCATGAAAATCATTCTAAATGCATATTTTCTCTGTTAAAATTGCATTTAAACCCCTGATCTTCATGAAACTTCTTCTGAATGCATATTTCTCTATTAAAATTGCAAAGTAAACCCTAAGCATTCAAATATCTACACAGATGTCGTTTAAATTTCATTTTGACTCCTGAGCTTTTCTGAATTTACTCTACATGCATATTCCTCAGTTTAATTTTCATTTTAGCCCCTAAACATTTTTGAAATTATTTTGAACGCATGTTTTGATGGCATAATTGCATTTTAACCCCTAGGAACATTCAATTTGGCTTGAAATGCACAGATTTGCACATTTGACCCCTGATTTCTTCAAAATTACATGAAATGTGTTATTTTATGTATTTTTGATGATTTAACTTCAGAAAATTCAGTTTTCATTCAGAACTTGGGTTTTTTGCACAAAGGCCCCTGGAATTCACATTTTCCCACCCTTGCATGCATTTCGCACATTTTGTTGAACTTTTTCATGCATGTTTTCTCGTGACTTCTTTCTTTCTTCGTGTATTTGTTTCTAACTCATTTCATGCTTGGTTTTCTCGTTGTTTCCTGGATTCTTTTTGATTATCGCGTTTTAGGTTTGATTTGTCTTTCCATCGCCCGAGGGCGTACAGTAAAAGTCTTAACAAAGCCAACATTGTCCCGAAAGAGGATTATTTTCCCCAATTTGATTTTCTCGGATTTCTTCTAATTTCCGTTGATTTACGAGACACTTTCCGAGAATTTCTCGATTTTCATGATTTTCCTCGTCGCCCAAGGGCGTACAGTAAGGCGGCATTCTCAATGCCTACATTTGACCCTTGGATTAACTTTTTCCCTTTTATTCATTTCTTCTCTTTGATTAGGCATGTATTTCAGTCATCTTTACCATGAGCATTCTGAATAGGCAAGCACACGTCTTTTAGACTATTTGGCAAGTAGGAAACCTAGAAAGACAGAGTTTCTCGGGCGCATGGGCGTACCTAACCCATTCCCCATGCGTAACCAGAATCCTTACCCGTTATCTGGCCTGCATTAATTTGTGCATTATATCCATTAGGCACATAACACACATGTTTTCTGCGTCTTATTTGCTTCTTGGTTTTCTTGTGTGTTCGGTTTTCCTCGTCTTTCTATTAAAAGACTAGGTGGCGACTCCTTTTTTATCCTTCCTTGGTGTTCCCGAGTCTAGTCTTCTTCTCCGGATTCACCATCTTCGCCGTGACCATATCTAGACTCCTAGTGTGCCTCCACACACTCGGTAGAGGAGAGCCGTGCAGGGTTCCACCGGCATGGTCACAGGAACTGGCGACTTCGCTGGGGATAACAAGATTCTAGCTTTCATTCTGGTTTCCTTACTTGTCTATGGTTTGTTTACTTCATGTTTTGTTCGCTTGTATATATTTTACTGAACATGCCTTGTCTTGGCTTTGTTACACTATTGCTATGCCACTACACATGCACATGACTTAATTCATGCTTTTTGTTGAAATAATTGCTTTTATTCACCTACTTGTGAGCACTACACCAGCACATGCCATGTTCTTGCCTTTTGCTTGTTGGTTGACTTTTTAGATGCCTTGATTGTGTGTTTTCTTCCCTTTATTTGTATTTTCCATGATTAGGAGAGTAGAGACATGTTTGCCTCCCTATCTTGTTAAAATAAAACACACAAACTCACACTAACAAATAATAAGGCATAACAAGAGACAAATGTTCACAAATCCCTTTGGTTTAATAACACGCAAGTAAAAGACACAAAAGAATATTGCATGAATGATCATTTTAGAAAGCATGCATCTTCTCCTATGAGTCCACCCACAGTCCGCGAAGGACAACTCTAGTAGCCTGTTCTATAGCTTTGGTGTAGGGCGTGTTGCTAGTTTGTCTCCCTTGTCTGGGGTCGTGTCGGTGTTAGTAGAGGGTACAGCTCCATGCTACTGCAGGAGACGAGGCCACCAACACACCACTCATTCACTGCCTGTGCTTCGGCCAAGATTTAGAACGAGAACCCACTTTTCTGACCGGAGTCGAAACCC
>JAMKQA010051974.1:0-15600 GCA_024699735.1 Posidonia australis
AAAATAGGGCTACATAATGCCAAAAGAGGTTACATATTCTGTGCCTTAGCCTTCTTAAATACTAGGGCACCTAAATGGTCTAATGACCAAACTAACCCTGAAACAAAGACATAATTCAAGACATATTTACAACAATATATATATATATTAATCCTAGTGAGATAATTATATAGACATAAGTGATTAGGATAATCAATAAAATAATTGTAGGAATTGCTTAAAATGAATTGGCAAGAATACTTGGGGTGTGGTTAGACTAAAAGATAAAATGCCTTAGAGATGCTAAGTCTCTCCCCTAATGATGTAGAATGGACAGTAGGGATCATGATTTATCCCTAGGACTAGGCATTGATTGGATTTTGTGTGGTGCATTGAATGAGATATTTAGTGGTACTATGTAGGTGCTTGATACTGACCTAGCTGTGCACTCGAGGGACACAAGCCAATAGGCTTCTTATACTTTGGCATCAGAACATAGAGTTTTGGTTGTGGTTTGTGCTGACATCCGGTCTTGCAAGTCAAATGGAACTTCGAGACTGTTGCTTTGGTTTTGGTGTGGCTTCTTCTGGGTGATCTTCATCCCCAAAAGGTGTTGTTGTTGTTGTTGTTTTGGGTTTTCTCTTCGGTTGTGATAGTGGGTTGAGCAAGGCATATAGAACTTAGACACTCCCATGGTGTGGTCTTTTGTGTTGGATGGAGGAACCACCTAGGCTATGTTTTGTGGTATTTGAAAAAGATATTTAAAGGATTTCAAAATGATTTTCCAAAAGGGTTTCGGAAAAAGGATATGCATAGGTTTGCAAAAGGTTCTGAAAAGATTTTCGTGGACAAAGAGATTGATGCTCCCGATCGACCTACCAGGGATGAATGATAGTTCTAGGGTCGTGAGCTGCTTGCTTAGGTAGAGGTCCACGTGGTTTTCGTGGTTATGCTGGTGTTTGTAGTTGCGGGTTGAGGTATTATTTGGACCTGGAGGTATGACACTTCAGTTGTCACTGAGCATCGAGACTTGTGGGTGCTGGTTGAGCCTAGGTGTGAGAAGCCTCTAGTGATTTGGAGCGTTAAGGTAGGACGTTGAGAGGCATACCTTGTGGTTCATCCTGAGTGACAGGACAACTTGCCCAAGTGGGGTGAGTAGCTTTCCCAAGTGGGGTTAGCTTGTGACGGTCCTACAGGTTGCGGGACTATGGGACAGACAAACTCCTACACAGAGTAATTGTTCATGGTAGTGCAAATGCCGTGGTTGCTTCTTGGTGAATTGCTTATGACCAGTGTTGACAGCTTGGCGTTGGACAGTACAACACGTAATTTGCTTGTGGTTTTACTGAGCCTTGGTTCAGGAAATCAGGCTCTGGCCTAGAGGAGGCTGTGTTGTTAAGCTAGTGTGCCATTGTGTTTTGGAGCAGTGGCATTGTGATTTTTGTCTAGAGGAGATCGTGGTGCTATGCCTGTGTGGTGTTGTATGTTGGAGTAGTGGTTACGTGGCTTTGGTGTTGTTGCTTGGGTCTAAAGGGGACCGTGTTGTGTAGAGTAGAGGCTCTATAGCTTGTGTTTTGTGGCTATTATGGATGTTCTGGGTGCTATAAAGAGCATTCAGATGTTGTTGGCTGTCTGATTTTCTCAAAGAATGCGTGAGGTTAGCCTGTGTGGCTTTGGCTTGATTTGGAAAGAGTGGCCATTTCAAGTGTGAATCAAGGTTTTAAAAGAGCATCCATATAGTTTAAAAAAGGAGAAGATAGGAATGGTTTTAAAGGCATGACTTTTGAGGGTTTGCTGCTTGCTGGGCAATAATGGATTACCCTGTTGTGGTGTTATGGCAACTAGGTGAGGTGCCTGTACTTGCTTGTGTGGGGCATAGTTACGCCTACTTCCCCAGCGTGGTGTGCCGAGTAGTTAGGTGGGGTGTGTACTGGGTGACCATTTTGAGTGATTACTCATATGTGCTTTGATTTTTGTTTTGGCAGGTGCAAGATAGGAGTTGGTTTTAGCTAGTGCACATAGGAGCAATCACGTTACCACACATCAAGGATTTTGGTGAGTGTTTAGTTTAGTTTTATTTCTATTATTATTGTTATTTATTGCTGCTAAGTGTACTTAGATTTAATTACATAAT
This sequence comes from Posidonia australis, assembly GCA_024699735.1. Taxonomy (NCBI): domain Eukaryota; kingdom Viridiplantae; phylum Streptophyta; class Magnoliopsida; order Alismatales; family Posidoniaceae; genus Posidonia; species Posidonia australis. The sequence continues at coordinate 2,114 of JAMKQA010051974.1, forward strand.
TACTGTAATTGTTAGAAAATAATAAGAAAATTGAAAATGTAATTAGGTTTTAGTGGTATCGACTTAAGGGTCGTTACATTTAACCTAGCCTCTTTGTGGAAGTTCTTCACCATGAAAAGGGTCAACATTCGATCTAAGGCATCTTGCATAGAATGTATTTTTAGCTTGATAGGAGGGTTTGTGCTTTTTTCCAATGAGGCTCTCACCATTAGCACTTACCATATATGTGTTTGCAATCCTGAGAAAAGTCTGAGTCAATCAGTGTTGGTATTCGTCATACATGGCTTGTCGAGCACAAGTGTGGTAGGATGAACATATCTTAGTGCCTACTCTTGATGTTGATCATCTGCTTGAGGAATACGTCCATCATATTTATGCATGCAAGCTCAAGCCGCAAGTGGACCTCTTCAACCAACTTTCCTCATTCAGGACGATTTACGATTCCAAGTACTTTTTGACATTGGTTGGAGCAACAGAGTTTTTAAGGTATAACCCCCAATGTTGTTTTCCCATGTTTGGCATTCCACATGCTATTCCTTTCATGCCTCGCTTTCACGACATGATTCTTCTACACTTAAGGGAAACTCCTAGGGATGTCACTTAGGTACTTTCATACTAGCTACTAGGAAGGAAAGGGTTGGAATCGAGCCCTCTCTTTGCAGGAGAACACCAATGTGGACAAGGATGCCATTTCTCTTGCTACCTATGATGTGTGGTATGAGGGAATGAAGCCCAAGATTTGTAATGAATCTGTGAAGAAATAAAAGCGATAGTGAATTTTTGATCATTAGTAATTAATAAAATTTCCATTTTTCCAAAATTTATGCATGTATGATATTTTTGAGAAATTAAGAGACCAAACAAAGCAAGTTTGGGAAATTCCCTGCATTAGGAGTGTTGAAAGTAGCTATTGGCGCATTCAACGTTAGATGTAGCCAACCTTGTGTTCAACCCTTCGCTACCTTTGAAGCGTTAAACACTCAGATCTTAGTGTTTAACATTGAACCCCAACGTTTTACGCATCGGGCATTTCAACTCCCCCAACTTCTTCTTCTTTCTCCTACTCTCACTCTCTCTTCATTTTTGGCAACAACAACCTTCCCTTTGTCGTCTGTTGTGCTTTGATGGACATCCTTGATGGTGGTGGCCTTGATAGTGGTTGCACAACATTTTCCCTCCCTTATGTGACAACTGTGGGCATTTCTCAACTGTGGGTTTGGTAGTGACAGTGGTGACTACAAGCAACTCTTCATGATGTGGGGGTATGTTTTCTCGTCCTTACTCTTTTTCCTTTGTCGTCTGGTGAGAGTGTCACCAATCTTTATTGGGTTATTTTGTAGTTAATGCCATGATACAGAAAATCATATATGAGACCCAAAATGTTGGCATGATGAGGTAAGGGACCATCAACATCCGATGAGACTGAGCCATCTCTGACTTTCATGACAGAGGAGTCAGTGGTAGGGGGCTAAGGTGTAATCAAACATGGATGAGGTGCCCGAGGTCCCGATTACAGTGGAGGTAGCTTTGGGGGACCCTCTGTTAGTTGAGGGGAGGTCTCTAAGATTTACGACACTATTAATTGAGACTAGTGACTCCGATAGCTCAGGCTCAAAGTCCTTCATTCCTTTGACTAAGGATTCTGAGGAGATGGAGTTGAAGGAGGTGACTCCCAATGCGGGACCCAATGCCACCATTCCTCTTACTATTGGGATGGTTGAGGATGATGCCTAGTATAGGAACATCTTCAATTTCATTCAGTAGGTGGCAGAGGGCGATGCTAGTGCTCCTTTAGATTTCTCACAGGCCCACATACCCCTTGATGAAGTGCAAATATTAGGATCACGTAGGGACGCATCTCGAGCTGAGTTTGCAGTGGCCACTTTGACTGCTAGGGGACAGGTAATGATGTTCCACTTTGGTTTGATTTAGTCTTTTATTTTTCTTGTTGAGAACTTGAAGAGATTGCCTTCATTTTGTAGAGTTAGGCTCTAGTAGTTATGCGTTGCCAACGAGGGCAAGTTACCAGGTGCTATTAGATGTTGGCACCTTTCCAGCAAGAGCGGCTTAGGTAGATGGGGTTTGGGCATTTCTTGTCCTTCCTAGACTTCTCGATGCGACCGATGTTCCTCGAGTTGGTTGTAGAATGATACAACCACTGGACTAGCTTGATTGTGACAAGAGTCAGTGTGTTTGTTATATCATTGGAGGACATAGTTCATCTAACGGGATTGCAGGTGATTGATTGACCAGTGATTGGCTTAGTGCACTCTGATCACACCTCCATGATGGCCAAGCTGGTGGGGAGCAGAGTGATCATGTTTGAGCCACATCTCTTTGTTATTTCTTGTAATCATGCCGACGACAGCCTCGAGCGTGGCGTGAAAGGCCAAATGCGCGAGGGTCGGCAAAGTCATGGCAAAACAGTAAAAAGCAAATGATAAAAATGCAGGAGTCGCCACCTAATCTATTTGAAAACGAGAGACGAGGAAAACCGTTTTAAAACATTTAAAACCATGCAATAAAACCAATGGAAAAGGTCAACACAAACCAGAAAATGGGCAAGGATCTCTGTTACGCACAAGGAAGGTATTAGGCACCCTCGTGTGCCCGAAAAATCAATCTTTCATGGGTTTCTCATTTACTTATATGGAATGTTGGCTTTTTAGCCTATTTCTGTATGCCCAATGGCGATATGCACTGCAACTTTATATGCAAGTGGTGCCTTATGCTAAACATGGGTGGAGGGACTGTAGGATGTGTCCCAATGCTTAGAAAGGTCACCCAAGTTATGGGTCAAGTACCGGTGCAAAGATATTGCATGGATATGACCAAAGATTCAATAGCACCAAGTGACTTTCGTCCTCGCTTTGCTATATGCAAAACCTAAGCTACCATGCATAAAAATGGATGAAAACAGACTGGAGTCATCCTGATATATCCAGGAGGACACCTAAAGAAAATCAAAGGCAATGCAAACTAGGAATCATGCTAAATGCCATGCCAAAAGCTACTGTGTGCAGTGAAAAACAAGCAGGTGCGCCTGTGTGGTGCGCTAGACTGATGTGACAGTCTGGTGCGCCACCTATGTGTGCCTATTTGGTGCGCCATCTATGTGCGCTACTGATGTGTGCCAGTGAAGTTATATAAAATCTTGTGAACATGCATAAAACCATCTGAAAATGTGTCATGAACATGTAAAAGACCTGATCACATGTGAGTGAGTTTGCCCCTCTTCCACAAGGTCATAAAGGAAAGAGGAAACCCAAGAAAACATGATATGGGTCTTGTGCTCAAGGGCAATATGCCTCACACAAGACCACACAACCCTACTCTGATGAAGGTTAATGAATCCCAACTATGCCACTTGGGTCAGGATCATGGATTGATGCAAAAGAACTCCACACAAAGAGTTCTGGAAAGCCACCAGTTAACCATACCCAAGCGGCAAGCCAAACTTCACTAGATGCAAAACTAATGCAAAGGATGTTTTTACATGCTGAAATTATGCAAGCAAGTACATGGCATATCAGAGATCAAACATCAGGAAAACCAAAGTCTAGAGCAAACAGAAAGTCATGCAAATCATAATGAAAAAATGGACTGCTTGCACCTTGTGACCAGTCTGGTGCGCCAACTTGGTGCGCTAGTTTGGTGCACTCCAAAAATTCTGAATCAGACTGCAGTCTGATTTCAGAGTCTGGGCTAGATGCATGCAATGATTGGGCTACTGACTATTCAGATCATTTACCTAGATGCCAGAAAACTTAGTCATGTTAAATAAACAAGCATTAAAACACTCTTATCATTCTCTCCTCAAGTCATGCATGTTCATGGGTTTACAAGGACTGCACTTACTGTTGATGGATTTTAGGATTCATGCAGTGATCTGACTGACTTAGGGATCATGCAGAAATGATAAAACATGTAAAGAGGATGCATTATAGTTCATGTTCCATAACTAGTGATCACTTAGGACTATGATTCATTACTAAAAATATCATACAGTGCAAAAATCATCATGGCAATGAAGCAATGAACAAAAAAGGGAGTATCATGAACATCAAAAATAACACAAAAAGGCACGAAAGAACATCACTATATAGACAATATATCAACTTAGTTGCAGGTTTTATCCAGAATATTATGTAAAACCTATGTGGAGAGATGAGTAAAGGACCTTACCATGCCTAGGGTGTCTCCTCCTTGGATGGCTCAAGGTATCTCCTCCTTGTTGCTTTGGACTCAGTTGGGAGTGCTCAAGGATGCGAGAGTGTGCTCTGGAAGTTGGGGTGCAGGTTGCTAGGAGTGGGTGACTTGCTAAGAGAGAAAAAAAAGTTGCTTAAGGAGGACCTTTTAAAGAGGATCATGAGGTAACTCCTTAGGATGCAAAAGGCCTTGAAGCTCAATAGCCTTCGTAGATTCGTGAGGAATATACGCAAGTGAAGGTTACAAGCACAGAAGATGGAAAGTCAACAGCTAGCACCCTGAAAAGTGGCTGTGTGCCAGCTTGGTGCACCAACGTGGTGCGCTACCATGGTGCGCCAACTTGGTGCGCCATCATGGTGCACAAGCTTGGTGCTCCACATTGGTGCTCCTCATTGGTGCTCCAGATTTAACTGCTTGAATTGTAAATTGGACCATGAGTTTGCTATAGGCTTAGGGTAACCAAGGTGCCAGATAAAATTCAACTGAGGTTAGGCTTGCCGTATCCAAAGCAACATCTTCAGGAGAATTCACATACGAGCCGCCTCAAAATCGGGGTGTCTACATTTCCTTGGCAGTCCACTAGGTCGAGGACTCTCGTGATTCAATGATGGAGCCAGGCATTGACACTGATCAACAGCTCTAGGTGTTCCTTCTAGTTTTGTTTGGGAAGCATGCCACCTTGAAGCTGTCTGTCATTTTTTTGCCCCTGTTCACTAACTTAGACTGAATGGGAGAGTGTGTGTAACGCCCCGAACCTGACATGTTACCTAAATCATAGTATCATAAGTAAAATTACACTAATTATAGTAAAATTAAATAACAGTAACTAAGGCTCACTTCCAGGAAATAATGTGCGACTAGAAGCTCCGACTCCGACACTGGAACTCGACTACATCCAAACTGCACTTGAAAAAAAACAAACAAGCGCATGTGAGTGACATCTAAGTCACCCAGTATGCACCCCAAACATACAAAACTACAAAATCTCTGTAAAACCATTAAAACTCAGCTTTTAATTTTCAAAGCTTGGTTTCTTTAGAAAATCCACTTTTTCCTTTTAAAAACATCATTCCCTTTTTTGCTTTGTTTGAAATCACTTGGGAATTTAATCCCAAATCCAAACTCTTTTCAAAACCCATCTTTCTTTTCTTTTTAAAACATTTGGAATTCATTTTCCAGAACATTCCCATTTCCAATACTAGGGATTTCTTCTCAAAACCAAAATCACTTTCAAAACTCATATTTCTGCCTAGATCAAGCCTAAAACACAATGCCTCTCGACTCAAAACCAAAGTCATACATATTGGCTGGTTACTGGTTAAAACACAATTCTTATTTTATTCTAGGATTTTAGGACCATTCATAAGTCCAATCCCAGATAAACCACATCTATCTTTGTTTCTAAAAATTACATTCTTTTCTTATTCATTTCCACGTTTCTTTATTGATGTTACCTTGATCAGGAGTAACCAGACACACAAGCAGTAGGTGAGGATACTAATTCCCCTACCTCCTTGCACTGCCGTGGTGAAATTCTCCATATGGGATGCCACCTCCTCAGCCAACCGGCCTCAATTTCTTTCATATATGCATGGGGTTACGTCTTTGTCTGACGCCCCATTAGTGACCCGAACAACTAGGTACATCGACCCAGGCTCAGCCTACACCGTCGGTGACCCAAACAACTAGGTTCAATAACCTAGGCTCAGACTACACCGTCACGAGCTCGGTGACCCGAACAATTAGGTTCAACGACCTAGGCTCAGCCTACACTGTCTCAAGCTCGGCAACCATAGTCATGTCTGGTAACTGGTTTCATTGGAGCCTCATACTCCTACCACGTTGTCGACATCAACTCTTGTGGTTCCTTTGTCACGCCACTCATTTTCCACAATAATTTAAAACAAATTAAATTACGGGAAAATTAAAGCTAAACAGTAAATATCTAACTACGAGGAACCTGTATGTGCAGCCAGGAGACACCGATCTATAAGCACTACGCTAAACTAACCGCATGTCTACACTGGCAAACAAAAAACACGAGGAAAAATGTATGAGTGACAAAAGTCACCCAGTATGCACCCCACGAAAACCGCGGAAAACAAAACTATAATTAATTTTCCTTTTAAATTCATTTCGCAAATCATTTTCTCGAAACCTCATAAACCAAGCCTACATCGGCCAAAACCACAACCGGGGCTCTACTAGCCCAAAGCGACAAGCAAAGGCCCTCAATGGCCAAAACCACACACAGTGAGTAGGGAAGCTCGGCGCCAGGCAACCTAACTCTGGCCACACGTAGTCCACCAAGGAGCGACGACGACGTTCTACACTGCCACAGTGAAGTCACCCTGTGCAGGAGCGATCACCATCCTATGATTCTCCCTACCTGGAGAACCTTCACAAAGCCAACCCCTCCTTAAGAAGGTTGTCCTATCTCTCAGGACGCTACCAGCTACGAGGCACGTGTCCCACCCGCATTGGCCACCATAGGGTCCACCTCCTCATGACGTCCTCCACACACACGATGCTCAGGAGGGAGGTCATACCTCCACACCCGATGACACCCGAGCCTTAGTGCTCATTGCGACAGTAGGAGTATCATACCTCCCCGTCATGCCACAAAACACCTCAACCTGTGGACCACAACCCTAGCCTTGAGACGACAGTCAAGGAGTCTCATACCTCCAGGACCCGATGCCCCTCAGCCTCAAGTATCTCGGCCTTCGACCTCAACCAAGGAGTCGCACCTGACCACCCGAGAATGTCGTCACAGTCCCTGTTCCCGACGACACAGTCCCACACTATCTCTGCCCGCACACAGAAAACCAGGAAAACATTATCCAAAATAGGCCAACTATTTCCTTGAAACCCATTTCGAAAACCATTTTCATATTTTTGAAAATTCTTCCAAAACCTCGACAAAACAGCGCATCAGGTGTCCTAAGGGACCACCTCTGATGGCCCATAATTCTCCTCAATGGGGCAAAACACAGCAATCCAGATAGCCTATGGAAAACACATTTTATAAACTCGTTTGGGCCTAGAATCAGTATGCCAGAAAATAGGTCTGGTATGTCGAAAATCTCTGGTTTGCTAGACCGATCTAGATCGGTCGACCAAATTAGGTCAACGGTCAACACTCAGGCCAAATTCGGTATACTGAGATGGTTCGGTTGGTCGAAATCTACTGATTTGGGCGACTATCTAAATTGGACGACTGAATTTAAACCAGAAGACCTAATCTGACAGAAAAACAGCATATCGAAATGGTTCGGTATTTCAAATTTTGCAAAAAATAGAAAACAACCCAAACCCTACAGTCTGAAATCGCCCCAACTAGGACCTTCGATTGGACCCATTAAACAAGCACCAAAAATCTTGTATAAAACATAAGATGTAGACCCTCAAGTCTACTCCAAATCCCAACAAATAAAACTAAAATCCATTCACCATGCATTAAGATATAAATCATAGAGGCAGAAGGGTCAAAACGACCCAAAACACAACCACTGGCATAAATGCCCATAAATTTACCATAAATTCTCATAAAATCACAATAAATTCTAGAAATGTAAATTTACCTAGATTTCATGCAATCCTTTCAATTTCTACCATTTCATGCTCTCTATTACATGAGGTGGAGATGCGTACTTGGAAACAGCCTTCGGCGATCTCCGGCCGACTCCAGCGAAATCCAGTGACCCCGTACGTCCTTCGACACTCCATGGGCCCAACGACGTCGCTCCGGAGCCTCCGGCACCACCACGTGCCAACGTGAGCCATTGCCTCCCGCCTCCGACTCTCTGGCCCTCTCTCTGATCACCTGCACTCACTCGCGAATGGAAAGAGGAGTGAAGAGGAAAAAAGAGAAAATGGAGGAGTGGAGGGGGAAAGGAGGAAAAGGAAAGGAAGGGAGGAGGGCTCGGCTGCGGTTCCAGTGGTCAAGGAAGGCTCACCCCAAGCATGAGTTATATACTCGGGGGAAGAGGTCACCGTGCACCTACCCACCAACCTCCGGCAAGCGCATACCAGCCGATCCTTGGCCACCCTCCAGCCTCGCCGCACACAGCCCAACAGCTAGCTCCATGGCACAAGCCAACGGCTCCCTGCACCAACTACCAGCCACAGCAATCGGTGCACATTGCAGACCCCACACCTGGGCCGCACAAGGACCCACACCCAGGCCCCACACGCACAGGGACATGCAAATAGAAGCTGGCCCATGAGGCCCAAGCCCAAAAGCATAGAACCACACAACGGGCCTTGGAACAGTAGCACCCGTCTAGAAATAAAATTCATAAAATGTAAATAATTATAGAATGAATTTTACAAGTGTTACATCCTAACCCCCCTTAAAAGAAGATTTCGCCCTCGCAATCACTAGGCGAAAAGATACGGGTACTGGGCTAGGATGGCTTCCTCATGCTCCCACGTGGCCTCCCCAACTCCATGATGCCGCCACCGCACCAAAACTAGTGGAATCACCTTGTTCTGTAGCACCTGCTTCTTACGGTCCATAATCTCAACAGCATCCTCCACAAAGGACAGATCTTCCTGGAGCCCTTCTGGCTGAACTGAGATCACATGAGAAACATCAGCCAGTCACTTCCTCAGCATGGAGACATGGAAGACGTCGTGCATGGATGGCATCTATGGTGGTATAGATCCAACCGATAAGCAACCTCATCGATCCTTTAGGTGATCTGGTATGGGCCAATATAGTGGGGACTCAGCTTGCTACGCTTCCCGAACAGCATGACACCCTTGGTCGGCGACACTTTCAGGAACACATAGTCTCACACCAGAAACTCCAGTGGTCTCTACCTCCTATCGGCATAGCTCTTCTGTCGACTCTGTGCAGCCAACAACCTGCTCTCGATCAGATCCACCTTGTCCGCATACAGTTGCACAAGCTCAAGACCAATCAATTGATGCTCGCCCACCTCGTTCCAGCAAATCGGCGATCTACATGGCATACCATACAAAGCTTCGCACGGTGCCATCCCGATGCTCGAGTGATAATTATTGTTGTAGGCGAACTCAATCAGCGGCAAATGGTCCTCCCAACTTCCTTGAAAGTCTAAGGCACATGCTCTGAGCATATCCTCCAACGTCTGGATAGTCCTCTCTATCTGACCATCCGACTGAAGATGAAATGCTATGCTATAGTTGAGCACGGTGCCAAAGGCCTCCTGCAGAGTCCTCTAGAACCTTGAGGTGAACCTCGTGTCTTTTTCCAACACGATGGACACTGGAATACCATGCAGCCTCACCACCTCGGAGACATACAACTTTGCCAGGCGGTGCATCAGAAGCTTCACCCGAATGGCCAGGAAGTGAGTAGACTTGGTCAGCCGATCCACGATCACCCATACGGTGTCATTCTTCCTCCGAGTCTACAGCAAACCAGTCATGAAGTCCAATGAGATGTGCCCCCACTTCCACACAGGAATATCCAACGACTGCAAGGTCCCACCAAGTCTCTGGTGCTCTGCCTAGACCAACTGGTAGGTGGTACACCTCGCCACATGGTCAGCAACATCTCTCTTCATGCCAGGCCACCAAAAATTCCGCTTCAGGTCTCGGTACATCTTCGTACTCCTAGGGTGAATAGTGTACCTAGACCGATACGCTTCATCCAACAACCTCTGCCTAGCCTCCTTATGCTGGGGCACATACAGACGCATATCATACCTCAGCTCTCCATATGTCCCAACAGAGAAATGAAGCTCTCCACCAGCCTCCATCTTCTCAAACACAGCCTGAACAAACGGATCCAGCTGCTGACAGGCGACAATAAACTCTAACAGCTTGGGGCGAACAAACAGGTTGGCCACCCAGGCACCAACCGTTCCCTGAGCTTGCCACTTCAGCCTGTAGCTCACCAGATCTTCCAACATGGTCCACACCTTGACCATCAAACTCGCCATCACGTGCGTATGACGACCCAGGGCATCGACGACCACGTTGGCCTTGCTAGGATGGTAGGACATGCTGAAATCATAGTCCTTCAGATACTCCACCCAATGGCGCTGCCTCAGGTTGAGGTCCCTCTGTGTGAAGATATACTTCAAGCTCTGATGATCGGTGAAGACCTCAAACTGCTCCCCATAGAGATAGTGTCGCTAGAGCTTAAGAGCAAACACTACGACAACCATCTCTAGATCGTGGGTCGGGTAGTTCTTCTCATGATCCTTAAGCTGGTGCGAAGCATATGCGATGACATTGCCATGCTGCATCAAAACACACCCTAACCCAACGCCACTGGCATCACTATACGCAGTGAAGCCACTACTACTAGAGGGCAAAGTCAACACAGGGGCAGAAACCAGACGAGACTTCAGCTCTTGGAAACTCGCCTCACAATTCTGGTCCCAGCAAAAAGGAACTCCCTTCCTGGTCAACTCTATCAAAGGCACGACTATGGAGGAGAAATCCCTAATAAACCTCCTATAATAGCCCACCAGACCCAAGAAACTCTAAATCTCCATCAAAGTCCTAGGTCTCTCCCAACTACTCACCGCCTCAACCTTGGCAGGATCCACTCTGATGCCTTCTCCAAAAATCAAATGGCCAAGGAACATGACTTCGCTCAGCCAAAACTCACACTTGAAGAATTTAGTGTACAGCTGATGACGCCTCAGAGTATCCAAAACTGCCCTCAAGTGCAAGGCATGAGTCTCAACATCCAGAGAATAGACCTGCACGTCATTAACAAAAATCACAACAAACTGGTCTAGAAAAGGGTTGAAAATCCTATTCATCAAATCCATAAACGCAGCCGGTGCATTAGTCAAGCCAAAAGGCATGACCATGAACTCGTAATGCCCGTACCACGTCCAGAAAACAGTCTTCTGAATGTCTAAGTCTCGTATCCTCAACTGGTAATATCCTGACCTCAGATCAATATTTGAGAACACCGATGCAGACTGCAACCGGTCGAATAGGTCATCATTGCAGGGCAAGGGATACTTGCTCTTCACCGTGATTTGGTTTAGCATTCGATAATCTATACACAGTCAGAGCAAACCATCCTTCTTACGGATGAACAAGACAAGCGCTCCCATGGAAACACACTCGGCCTGATAAAGCCCTTGTCCAGCAACTCCTGTAACTGAGTCTTGAGCTCTCGCAATTCCACTGGTGCCATGCGATAAGGAGGCTTCAACACAGCACCAGAATCAAGGATTAGATCAATCAAGAACTCTACTTCCCTGTGAGGTGGCATACCAGGCAAATCGTCAGGGAAAACGTCGGGATATTCACACACCACAGAGATGTTGTGAACACCCAACTCAGGAGAAGTGGAGGTAACTATAAGCCATGCAACCCCTGACCAAATACTTATAAGCCTTCATAGCTGAAATGACAAGCTTAGGCTCACCCTAACATCCACCTTGCACAAAGAAAGACCCATCCTCAAGAGACCCAAAATAAACTCTTCTCCGAGCACAGTCGATCAAAGCGGATTGCTGCGCCAATCAATCCATGCAGAGTATCACATCGTACTCCTACATGTCCATCACGATCAGGTTGGCGTCGAACTCTCTGCCATTCAACGTCAAGTCGACAGACCAAGGATACCTCCATGCCAAACTGTGCTCCCCCAACGACGTCACCATGCTGAGATGAAAGGCTAGTCTAGTTGGTCTCTCTCCCAACTCCGCCGCGAAAGACTCCGAGATAAAGGAGAAAGAACTCCCTAAGTCAAACAACACTTTGGCCATCCGGCCAACCACAATAAAAGAACCTGATGGCCAAACAAAACAACACCACACATCCATACGATCAGGCAGATGTCCAGCGTACAAGGAGATTACAACATATCTCAGAGTGTTACAAAACCAACTATTCATCCTTACCCTCAACAACATCCCCTGAAGACCCAATGCTTGGAGCTGCAATAGTGAACACATGTCCCCTAGTCGGTTGCTGCGGTGTGCTTTTGCCTTCTTAGATGGTTTCGGACAAGATCTCTAAACATGTCCCGCCTTCCCATAATTATAGCACACCACTGGAGAGGGAGTTGGCCTAGGATGAGGACAATATGCAGCGATGTGGCCCACCTGACCACAATTAAGGCACTGGTTCCCACCGGGAGCACTGGACCTTGTTTGACTGATGCCAGCTCCGCTACCCCCAGCGAAACTCTGCCGGCCCGTAGAGGAAACACTGGACCTCGCCTTCTGCTTCATCTTAGGGCTACTTGAGCTACCAACACTTGGAGGAACGGAGAAAGAGAACCGGGAGGTAAAAGAAGACTTACCCTTCCCTTTTGGACGACTCTCCAAAAACGTTTGATGCTCCGCCTCGAAGCGGTAAGCCATCCCAACCATGTCCTCCACAGTGTGGCACCTACAGCCCATCACCTTCACCCGTAGCTTAGGGTTCAAGCCGTCCAGAAACCTCTACACCCGCTCCTCCTTAGACTTATAGGCAGGAGCAAAGCGTTCAAGCCGGGCGAACTCAGTCTCATACTCGAGCACCGACATCGTGTCCTGCTCTAGAATCCGGAAATCTCAGCAAAGTTGATCCTTCACATGAGTGGGAAAATACTTGTCATAGAAGGTCGCCTTGAAATCCTTCCATTGGATGCTAACAATGATAGAGTTCGGGAAATTCAGCTACTTCACAGACTTCCATCACCTATCTGCCTCACCATCCAGCAAGTAGGTCGCTAGCCGCACCCAATGCTCCTCTGGGCACGCCATGCTCTCCAGCATCTTCACCACCTTTTCCAACCAGGCCTCGCTCTTCTCAGCACTGACCTTGCCCTTGAACGATGGTGGGCAAAGCTTCATGAACTGGTTCAGCCACAGGTCACCCGACGGCTCACTCGACGGCTCACAAGCACTACTCTTGTTGAACGCGTGAGAGATCCCATGTGCCAAACTCCTCAATTCTGCACGAACCGCCTACCATCAGCCTACGTCCTCATGGGGCTTGGTTTCCTCGACAGGGGCCTTGCCCTTACACCTCATCCCACGGACCACAACCTCCAGGACCTGACACCCCTCAACCTCAGTCTGGAGTCAGGCACTGAGTCCACCTCAGTGACCCCTGCTCGAGTTCCAGATGTATCACTGATGGCCCCACCTTCTCAGGGATCCTTCTCTTTTAGCACTCTGCCTACTATGACAACTCCTCCAGCAGATTCCCAGCCTCCAGGGCAACCTTTTGCTGTCCCACCTTTGACTTCGGGACCTCTGACTGTGCCATCCCTCACCGTCCCTGAGGGATCCCCTGCTGCACAGGCGGAATACCTGTTGGCCATC
>JAMKQA010051975.1:0-13821 GCA_024699735.1 Posidonia australis
TTGCTGTTGACCCTTCGGGGTCTTTTTTGGTGTCTCTCTCTTTTTGTATTTTTAGGTGGAGGTTGATTCAAGACAAGGTGGAGATTTGTGAATGTGTCTTGAATATTATATATGTGTAAGGGCATTTTTGTCATTGATGATTAGCCACTATATAAGGCCATCCAATGCTCTTATTAGGGTTGGCCCTTTTGTAAGACAACAAGAGGAGATTTCATGTGGAGGCTCTACAAGCCCTAGGGACGGCCATCCCTTTGTTCCTCCTTCCTCCTCTCTTGTACTCCACCATTTGAAGTTAGTAAGTAACCAAGGAGAGACACCCGTGGACGTACCTACCTTTGGGGAACCACGTAAAAGCTTTGTTTTGTGTGGATTGCTATTTTAGTCTCTATTCTTCCCTTCTACACGTGCCAAACCTATTTGAATCCACTGTGCTTAGGCCCCTTTGGGCATAACAGTTCCTATTAGACTTACAGTTAACATCCATAATAAAAAAACTGAAGTTTTGAATCCATGCCTTTATATGGCTGAATATGTTTAGGAAAGACCCTTGTTTCCCACCATACTTGCTATTATAATGCTCCTTCCAAATTTCCTATAAAATAGCTAAACATATTAGATGGCGTACCAACGGCATATATCCTTCCTTATGTTTATGTAAGTAAATACGATGCAACAAATCTCTCCAAGAAATGTCATGAACATTGTTCATTTGAAATACATGTAAAAACCATGACCACAATGATGTGGCCCATTCTCTATGATTGAACAGAGACTCAACATTTTCACAATGTAGATTACCATGATAAGAGAAACATATTGAAGGAAACTAAAAACCCATTTGGATGAATTTATCCTTAGTAGATAGGTAGCCTCAAAAAAGCCAACAGAAGAAGAAAGAGATCTTAGTAAATAAGTATTCCAAATGCCAATCCCCTATGTGCATGTAGCTTTTTTATTTCTTACCAACTTCCAAGTAGATTTAATAGAAAAATTTCCATGATTCTCACAATACCAATTGGGATGATCTTTTCCATCTGTGATGGAGAAATTCTTACAAAGAAATTCTAAGATAACATGATGTGGTAATTGTAGCTCAAACAAACTATCACCTAATTGCAACACATCACACACATGAGGTTATGCTTTTGTAATCCCTTGTAATGGCTAAATTCTTGTTAGCCAATGAAAACTTCTTTACTCTCAGACTCTTTTATGCTTCTGCACTTTGGTCATTTTGTTCCTTATTAGCAGGAGGGAAGAATCTGTAATATTTTATCAGCACTTTACCTTTATGAGGTTATACTTTTGGGATTATATAAAAATAGAATACCGTTTACAAAAAAACACATCACACACATGAAGTGTGGAATCTATCACACAAACACCTGCAATATTAGATAAAGGGCCAATGTTAGTCAAATTATCGTGCTAAAAATTCAACTCACCTTTACCCATAGTCCATGCAATTCTATTTTTCACTTAACCATGCAAGCTGCAACTTTTTTGGCGTTGTCCTTTATTGCACTCACATATAAAGCAAATTCTCCATATCTTGCTTGCATAAACTTGGCCCACAATGACCAGCAAATTTGATCCTCCAAGCCATCTTCATTCTAAGTGCAAACATTATATTTGAAAGTTTTCTAATCCCTAGCCCTCCTTCAAAACATAGACAACTGATGGTATCTCAACTGATCTTGTGTCTTTTGAGAGAATCTAATGTATCACTTAGGAGGAAGTTTGGAAAAAAAAAATCTTACCACTATGTGTAACACAAGTTTAGGCACATCAAAAATAGATGATAAATGAATAGAAATTGAAGACAACACATGATTAATTAAAATCAATTTTATTCTAAGTGAAAGCAAGTTAGATTTCAACCCTACAACTTTTTCTTGAATTTTGGAGACCAGTTTCTCAAAATAAATATGTTTAGATAGACCCCTCAAGATAGGACATCCCAAATCTATGAATGGAAGGTTGTTTTGACAAAATCAGTAGCTTTTTGAATCATGTCAACACAATAACATGGAGCATCTGTAGCTGTAACACCCGTAAATTCATTTTGTAATTATTTACATTTTAATGAATTTATCTCTAGACAGGTGTTACTATTCCAAGGCTTGTTTCTGTGTTTTGTGATTTTGGATTTGAGCCTCGTGGATTGGCTCCTAGTTGTGTGTTACTGTGCTTGTCCTGACGTGGTTGGCAATATGCATTGTGGCGCTGTGCTTGTATGGCCAGCGTTTGGAGGTTGGTTGGTGTGACTTGCTACTAACTTGTACTTTAGAGTTGGCAGGTGAGCTGTGCGGGTAACTGGGGGCGTGCAGGTGCCTGTGTATGGGTGGTAGTTAAGCATGCGTGTAACTACTCCTTCCTGCGCGTTTAAAGGTTGCGACTGGTAGCTTCCCTTGCACCTCACCCTCCCTTGACTCCCCACTTTTCTCCCCTCTCCTTCTTCCTTCTCCTCCTCCTCCCTCGGGCACACTCCTCCTCCTCTCCACCTCTCCCCACTCTCGCCCCACTTCCCTTTTCCCCTCTTTCCCCACCCCCTCACCTTTCCCACCTCCCTTGCCTCCTTCTTCCTCCTCTGTTTCGTGTGCTAGTGAGAGAGTGAGAGAGAGAGTGAGTGAGTGAGTGAGGTGGAGGCCCATGTGTGGCTCGATGTTGGCGTGGCTGGAGCTCTAGAGGTCGAGGAGGCTCCTATGGTGGTCATGCACGTTGGTGGTGGTCGATGGTTGGTCGGAGAGTGAGTTGGGTCACCGGAGAGCTCATTTCAGGTACGTGCCTCACCCTATATTGTAGAAAGCCTGAAAATGGTAAAAAATGATAGAAATGCATGGAATCTAGGTAAATTTACATTCTTAGAATTTATTATGAATTTATGATGATTTATTATGGCATTTATGACTTTTATAGTGGTTGTTGTGGTTTAGGTCCTTTTTGATCCCTTAGTGGATGCGAATTTATATCTTGTTGTGTGATGAATGGATTTTGATTTTGTTTGTGTGGATTTGGAGTAGACTCGAGGGTATACCATAAATATTTTAGTTGGATTTTGTGGTACTTGTTTTGAGGGTTCATCCCTTGGTCCCATTTTAGGCATATGCTGGGCCATTTTCAACGTATGTTGTTTTCTTGTTAGATTAAGTCCTCTAGTCGAAATTCGGTCGACCGAATCTCTTCAGTTTATCTTTTTTGGCTATGAGTGTTGACCGATGTGTCCCAGTTCGATCAACTGGATTTATTCGGTCTACCGAACTAAGAACTTTTGGTCGACCAGTCTGATTTTTGGTCTGTCGTTTTGGGTGTCTACACTTATTTTAGTCTACTGATTTTGGTCTATCTTCCGATCCAGGAGATTTCGGTATACCAAGCCCTTTTCGGTATGCCAAATTAGGGTCCAGTTGTTTTATAAAATGTGATTTCTATGGGTTTTCTAGATTGGTTTGTTTTGCCTATTTGAGATGGGATTGTGGGCCATCAGTGGTGGTCTTGTGGGACACCCGATGTGCTGTTTTGTCGAGATTTTTGTATATGTTTCCAAAGATATAAAATGGTTTTGAAAATGATTTTCAAAGAGTTGTGTTGGCTTGTTTTGGAAAGTGGTTTTTCCTGATTTTCTGATAGTGGACCGAGACACTGTGGGATCGTGTCGTCATGACTAGGGAATGTGACGACATTCTCGGGTAGTTGAACATGTCTCCCTAGTTGAGGTCGAGGGTCGAGATACTTGAGGCTGAGGGTTGTCGGGTCTTGGAGGTATGAGACTCCTTGACTTTCATTTCGAGGCTAGAGTTGTAGTCCGCAGGTTGAGGTGTCTTGTGGCATGACGGGGAGGTATGATACTCCTAGTGTCGCTGTGAGTATTGAGGTTCAGGTGTTGTCGGATGTGGAGGTATGACACTCCTACCCGAGCATCATGTAAGGGATGCTGTGAGGAGGTGTATTCTATAGTAGCCAGTGCGGGTGGGACATGTGTTCCGTAGCTGGTAGCGTCCTAAGAGACAAAACTGCCTTCCTAGAGGGGTTGGCTTTGTGAAGGTTCTGAAAGTGAGAGAATCACGGGACGATGCAGCTCCTACACAAGATGGCACGTCATGGCAGTGCATTGCACTCCAGTGACTGCTTGAGGCTAGAGTTGGTTGCTTGGTGCCGGGCTCCCCAACTCATTGAGGGCGTCGTTTGTAGTTTTGGGCTGGTAGAGCCTTGTTTGTCGTTTTGGCCGGTGTGGGTCCTGTTTGTTGTGATTTTCGGTTTGTTGGGCCTGATTGGTCAGTTTCGGTGGTTTTGGAGAAAATAATTTGTGAAATGATTTTAAAGATAAATTAATATAGATTTGTTTTCCGTTATTTTCGTGAGATGCGTGTTGGGTGACTTTTGTCACTCACACTTGTTCTTTGTGATTTTGAGTTACAAGCGTAAAAATGCAGATGAGTTTTAGTATAGTGTACATAATCTAGAATCTCGTAGCCATACACACAAGTTCTTGGTAGTTGATCATTCTATTTAATTTTTAATTTTCTGTACTTTAATTTATTTTAAATTATTATGAAAATTGAGGACGTTACAGTAGTAGTCAAAAACCTAGTCTTGGAAGTACTAATCTTCTATCCAGAAGTCATTTGATACGTCTCCAAAAAATGCTTAAGCTTCTATAGAGAACTCAAATGACTTTTTAAAAATATTAAGGTATCATCTACAAAAAGAGAATGTCAAATAATGCAACATCTCCCTAAGACATGATAAGGAAGTATCAACTTTTTATCAATTAAATTTGTAATCCCTCTTGAGAGAACTTTCTCCACTAAAACAAATAGGCTTGGCGAAAAAGGATGGCCTTGCTTGAGAAAATAGTGGATTCACCATTAATAAGCACAAAAAAGTATTATTAGTCACACAATTTTTTATGAAATCCAACCACATCATAGAGAAACCAAATTTAGAAAGCACATCAAATGTAAAATTCCAATCAAGCCTATCATAAGTTTTCTCCATGTCCAAATTAAGAATAACATTGTCACCTAATAACCCACATTAGTGTCATGAAATAATTCTTTAGTTAAGGCAACATTTTCATAAATAAGATGACCACTAACAAAAGCACCTTGTTCTGGAGAAATTAACTTAGGCAAAATAAAACCATGTCGATTAGATAAAATCTTAGCAATGAACTTGTAACATTTATTACAATGACTAATGGGTTTAAACTCATGAAAATCAAGAGACTTATTTGTCTTTGATATGAGAGCCAAAAAAATATCCTTCCAACTTTAGTCAGTTGTTCACCATGAAAAGAAATCTTGAATAGCCTTTACAACATCGTTAGAAAATGATATCCCAACATGAGGTAAAAAACTAGACTTCGAAAAAACATTTGATAATGTTAATTGGGACTTTCTTCTAGATTACTTATCAAGAATGGGTTGTGGCCCCACATGAACAAATTGGATTAAGATGTGCATTTCCACTGTACCTTTTTCCATAGTAATTAATGGCTCACCCAAAGGTTTTCTTCAAGCTACAAATGGATTACGCCAAGGTGATCCATTATCACCCCTTCACTTTATAGTTGTGACCAACATCCTTAATAGGATGCTCTCTTTAGCCGTGGATCAGCACTTGATCTCAGGCATTCAAATGCCTAATGAAGGTCCACACATTGTTAATATACAATATGTGGATGATACTATCTTATTTCTCTCAGCTACTAAGGATAACATAATTAATATCAAATGGATTTTATGTTGTTTCTAAACCTGCTCAGGTTTAAAAATTAATTTTCAGAAATCTTCTTTTACTGGTATTGGTGTCCCAGTGGATGCCACCATTAGATCTTCCAAAATTCTTGGCTGCCCCACTTCCCCTCTTCCTATCAGATATCTGGGTTTACCATTACACTACAAAAGGGCGTCTAATTCAGATTGGGCACCTGTTATTGAAAAATTGGCCAAAAAAATTTCATTATGGAAGGCCAATCAATTATCTTTAGGTGGAAGATTGACCTTGATTAACTCTGTCCTATCAACAATTCCCACATATTATCTTTCTGTCCTACACCTACCAGTTAAGGTGGCACAAGCTATTGATAAGTTCAGATGTAAATTTCTTTGGAAATCTTCTTCTGCTTCTACTCTCCACCTAGCTAGCTAAATGGGCGGTACTCTGTTAAGATAAAAGCCAAGGGGGATGGGGCATCATAA
The DNA here is from genome assembly GCA_024699735.1 of Posidonia australis. Lineage (NCBI taxonomy): Eukaryota > Viridiplantae > Streptophyta > Magnoliopsida > Alismatales > Posidoniaceae > Posidonia > Posidonia australis. The sequence continues at coordinate 6,204 of JAMKQA010051975.1, forward strand.
ATATCAAAAGCTTCAATTTAGCCCTGAAAACTAAGCTACTTTGACAACTACTTCACACACTTACTCTCTTAAGTGGAAAGCAATTTTAAAGACTAGATATTTCTCAAGATCTTGGCTAAGGGCACTTTTGAATACTTTAAGTGGTAGGGATTCCCCTATTTGGCTAGAAATAAAGGCCTGTTTTAATTTCTTTAATACTTTCATCACTTTTCATGTTAATAATGGTCATAATACCATATTCTGGGAAAATTGCTGGAGGCATGGGGAAAAATTAAAGAATATTCTTCCTGATCTTTTTCAATTAACTAAATTCAGAAAGGCTTCAATTGCGAGAACAATTGAAATTTATCTTCAGGACTTCCATAAATTATTTAATACCTCTTCTTCTGCTGAAATTGTATCTCTACAAGCTCAAGTTGATCTATTCACAGACATTATTAACTCTATCATGCTTCACCCTGTAGAGGATACTATTGAATGGTCTAATTCCACAAGTAAGTATACTGTCAAGTCAGGGTATAAGATACTTAATGATGGTGGAATTAGATCTCATTTTTATGACCATATCTGGCATAGTTGGGGCCCTCTAAAGGTTAAATTATTTTCATGGTTGGTTATTTTTAATAAGGTTTTAACAAAAGTTAATTTGTGTAAAAAGGGTTGGACAGGCTTTAATAGTTGCATCTTTTGTAATGGTTATCAGGAACCAATTGAGCATTTATTTATCAATTATGCTTTCGCTGTAGCAGTATGACACACTTTTTTGCAAGGACCTTTGTATCCTGCCATTACTTTTATTGCTGATATATTTTCTTACATTCTTCCATTGAAAGCTGATCTTTCAGCAAAGGGTAGACATACTTTGATTCAAGTTATTCTGTGGTCCATTTGGAAGGAACGGAATAATAGAATCTTTAGAGGAAAATGTACTTCTTTGTACAAAGTTACTAATACTATTTTTTCTCTTTGTCATTGTTGGTTTAACATTTTGGGCTCAGGATTTGAAAAAGATGACAATATCTGGGCTATTCAATCTCTGGAAAGTGATCGTGTTTTGGAGCAATCTTCTCATGCTCTACATCTGCCTCATCAAAACTCTGATGATGTAGTCCCTACTCAGGACTATTGTCATTCATCATGTCATTCATACTTGAACTTACATATTTTTGAGATTTTTAGAACAACAGGTGTTTGCCTGTTGTTGGACAATACTAATTTTTGTGGTGGGAATTTTATACTCTACCAGGGACTGTAATGTGGTACTGTGCTTGCTGTGCTTTTACTTTTTATTTATATAATGATTACCGCTTACAAAAAAACATGAGGTAAAAAATGTAGCAATGAAGTCATCTAGACATAGGGCGTGGCCAGCATCTATTGAAAAGACAATAACATTAATTTCATTAGTAGAAGGCATAGTGCACAACATTAAATTATCTTCATTAGATACCAAATTAGGAATTAAATCCAAGAGTGTAAGATTCTTAACACATTTTTCAATAGAAAGCAACATTTAAAAAAAAAAAAACAGAAGTGTTACTTTTGCGTCTCTGCTTCATTAATAAATCCAAAAATCTTAAATTTCTATCTTCTTCCTGCAACTACTTGATTTTTGCCTTTTGTTTCAAGAAAATTTCTTTTTGCTTCTCAACTTTACAGAAGTCTTTACACATTTCACTTTGTTCCACATATTCTCGTCCCAAATTATTCTGAAGTTGTACTTCAGGAGAGTCGATTTCAACAATCATTTGATGATACTTGTCATTAATATTATCAAATATAATTTTATTCTCAGCACACAATCTTTGTTTCAACCCTCTTAGTAAATGTTATCAAAGATGTTGAAAAAGTGTAAATGTAATCTATATGTAGTGTATTATTTGTAAAGAGAAAGAAAAGGGTATAGTACTGTATGGTAGTCATGCAGCTACTCTTCCAGCCTAGGCTTGGTGATGGATTGGGTGTGGGTTATGTCTACTTATATCTAGACCTATCATTTTTTATGGGAATGGGTTTGAGTTTGTGTTCTAAAATCAAGATCTAAATCTAGACTTAGACTCATAAAGATAATGAGTCTGGAACTCGGATCTAATTAGTCTGCTAACTTATTTTTTTGAAAAATGTATATTTTTAATTAAACTAAAAACATTATAAATAAATATGCTAAATAATTCTCTATCAATAAATATATAACAACATATATGACAAATAACAACATTTTCTAGAGAACTGTGCACATTGATGAACATGACTTTGTAGAACTATAATATGTTATAAATATCTAACTGAAGATTCAATTTGCTTAGCTTCAGTTTTGGTTCATTTTCATTCAATAGACCAATGATACTTTTCTTTGTAAGAAAACTTTAAGTGCAAGTGTTTAGTGTTAAGCATCTTGCCTTACATTTAACATCGTTATGTATCAAGCTAAGTAACATCATCAAAATAAAATGTAAATCATGATGAATCATCCAAACAAAATAATGTACACCAATTAATGTATTGTGGTTACGTGTCATTCTAGATGAACCAATGGTGCCGATTTAATCGTCCAATTCAGTCGGTTAACTCCAAGCTTGGGATGGAAAGGGGTGGACTAGAGGTAGCAGTGGCTAGTGGAGGGGGGAGGTGACACTGACCAGTTGAGGGAGGTAAAGGAGGGAGACGGATTGGAGTGGGGATCGCCTGGCGCTGCCTGTATCGTCAAATGAGAGGGGAGATAGATTGTAGAGGGGAGGATTGGTGTCACCAGCTGGGGGGAGGGGAGAGGCGGAGGAGGGAGATGGACTGGAGAGGGGAGGATTGAAGTCGACCAGCCTTGGAAGGCAGAGGAGGGAGACAATTAGAGTGGGTATTGCCTGACGTCGTTGTCAAATGAGATATGGTTTTAAGAAATTTAAAGAGAATGAAAGATTGAGAGCAGAAGTAACGAAGTATGTGGAAATATTATACATTAGTGGATATATATATATATATATATATCCAGACTCTACTTATTAAATGGACGGTTCTAGTAGGTTCGGATCTATGAGTCTAATTTTCGGGACCTAGATCCATACTTTATGGATCCAGATCTATAAATCTTGAATCTATATTTAACCCATTGTCGGTCTATTCTTGCCATGCAGCAGTGAAGGTTTGAGTTTGGATTTTACATTATGCATTCTACGCCTCCTAAATTTAATGTGCCTGCGGCAAGCAAGATAACTAGGATCAATGCAAAGATCTTGTCCACGATGAAATAAGAGTATCGGTCATGTACATTATTTTTTACATTAAGATTTTCTTAATATTATTTAATAAACTTATGATATTATTTATCTGTTTTTTATATTATTCAATGATTATGATTAATTATGTATGATTTAATGTAAGAGTCGATGTGTACAAACTATTTTTCATGAAATCATTTGATCTTAACAAAAAGTCATTACAAGGAAGATGAGTATACTATGGTTAAACCAACTTGGTAATTGATTAGGTTAAGAATTGTGAGTCTCCAACTTCCTCTCAAGTTCGTGATGGAGTCATGTTGGACTTCTTCTAGTCATAAATTTAGTCCATGTAAAAATGGAATTTACCACAGAGATAGTCTATTCTATTATTATTCTTTAAGAATAATTAAAGTTTATTAAATTCCTTGAGAACAACGTGAGTTTTAAAGAAAAGCATGAAAGAGGGCAAGAGAGAGGACTTTGCAAGTAAAAAGCAGACTGGATACCAACAGGACGAGTAAAAGTGAGGGTTCCATTTCTATTCCTTGCAGGCTTTTCCACCACATGCAGCCATTCAACAATATGTTTAGTTTTGGTTTATTCAGGCTGCTGCTTTGCCTTTATAACAGAGCAAAGAGAATTGGAGGATATAGCAGCCCTTCCGAATGGCACAAATGCATCCCCCTCCAAGCAAATCATTTTGTGGGTTCTTGACTTCCTTTCGGTCTCCCCATGATAACTCATTATTATGGTCTGAATGAATTACTACTGTTTTTGAAGCATATATTGTTGACAAGATGTACATGTTTTCTGAGGTGATATGGTGCCGACGTGGACAATAAAGGAATGCGCCATTTTTGAACATTAGTAAGTAGAAGGTAGTTGTGTTCGGATGTGCACTGACATTCCCACAACGATGCGCTACCATCACCTCCACCAAAGCGCAATTGCTGCAAACAAACAAAGATGAGAAGAAGACTATGAGGGAGAGGGAGGCAGGGTGGCAGCATATAGGTTCTCTCTCTTTATCTCCCTCTCCTTTCACCAATGATTTTGTTCCACTTTTCTCCCTTCCTCAAACTGTTACTCCCATGTTTCACTTCTCCATGCATGATAAAGAGAAGCTGAGGGGGGAAGGACAGTGTTCGACAGGTCTTGTTCATGTCCGCATGTCGGGGAGAAGGGCTTAATGGAGGAGAAGATGAGGAGATGCAGAATCCTCCTTTCTTTTGTGTCATGATCGGTCACTTCCATCTATCTTTCTTTTTGTTGATAATACACTTCTATCAATCTTTGGCTTGATACGTTAGCATACCCCCAACACCAGGCCATATGGACCTTTGCCAGGGGCCTTCACCAGTGTTAGTGGGAATAATGCAGACACACGGGAGAGAGAGAGAGAGAGAGAGAGAGAGAAAGTGTGTGTGTGTGTGTGCGCGCGCAATCCAAAACATATAATTGAGACCCTGTGCAAGTGGTGTAATTGGAGGGATGGGGTGTATCTGATGACAAGCAACAATTATACATGACATTCGTGGAAAATCTCGTAGGGCAGAAGAAGAAATTTGCTTTGGACAATGGTATTTAGAGGAAGAATAATCCAAATCTTTCTTAGTTTCCTTTCCAAGGCCACTGAGAGCATTTTCTTTTTAACCAAAAATACTGTTTCCATGTGAAACGAAGAGGGAGAGGGAGGATTAGGTGGACAGCATTCATGCGCTCTACCAAAACACACTGTTTCGGAAGGAAGAATTGTGTTTCGCACCTTACAGGCCCTGATTTGAAATTGGGCAAGGTAGCAATAGATTATTCTATAGACTGCATGCCTTGTCTGCACTGTTGGCTGTTGCCATGGTTGCAGTACATTTTTTGTTTGTGGTAGTAGTCCTATGAACTTGTAGTCCCCACAGGAAAAGCGAGTGAGGTTGAGGTCAGTGTGTCACATGCGTGGGATAGTGATTGCAGGGCGCAGCAGCAGCAATGCAGCATGCACAGTAGCATCAATAGCAGCAGACTGAGGAAGATTGTCGTATGGGAGATGGTGGCCCGGTGGCCCATACCTCCCCCGGCCGTCCAGACCCCACCTGAAAAAAAAGGCTGCAAGCCCACTGTTTCCGGACATCTGACGTGTGTTTCCAATTTCCAACGTATTGGGGGGACCCTCGTCCGTCCTTGCCGTCTGGCAGCAGGTCTGAGCTCTGATGGACGTGCAGCAGTGGCAGCAGCACCTCACCCTCTCCTGCTTCCTTGCCCTCTCTTCTTCTCGTTCTTCTCTAGTGGTGAATGCTATAGTGCCCTGCTCTGAGCTTAGCACCTTTTACCCCGTGCGAACGGCCCTGGTCTGCTGCATTTATGTGCGTGCTGCATGGCACACCACACGAGCGAGGGGAGTAGGGAACCGGTGCAATTTGAGTAGACTAGTGCAATCAAAACTTTCGACTTACAAGGTAATGCCTAGATACAAGGTAAACGTAGACTAGTGTGTTTGATTATGGTCAGAGTCAAGGCCTTTGTTTCTCTCAGTATATATTTTTAGGTTATTTTTCAAAAAATTTTAATATAAAAATATTAATTTTTTAACTTACAGCATCTAGTCTTTATTGAGAATTGGAATCCTTCGTGATACTTGTTAGTTGAACGATTAGGACAATTAACCGTCGTTTTTCAATAGTGTACCTATCTATCAACTATATGATGGTTGGATAGTAGTTACGAGGATTTAAATCATCGATAAAAGTTCGACCTTCGATAAAAATTATATTTTTTCTTTCACATAATATTATAATTTAGATGAGAATTTTAATAAAAATTATTTTAAAAAAAAAAGAGAAGTTCTTTTCAATTTTGTGTATGTTGAATCACTGTTTCTTTTCAATTTAAATACAAATGTTGAATGATAACATCAAATGCTTAAAATACACATAAATCTACAAATATTGAACACAATATAATCATCAAATGTCCTTGGAATTCATGTAAAAATGATGAAATTACCATAAAAAATTTGAGTGAAGCATATATAAGAATTCACTTCTCATAATTCTTAAACATGTATAAGGTCTATCTTCACCTTTTAAAAAAAAAGTTTTCAATCTCTTTATAAATATCATTTTCTCCACCTTTACCTTCTAGTAGCATGCTTTTAGTATCATCCTCCATCCTTAAAGATTCCTTCCATCAAGTCTTGTAAATTCTTCTACGTATAAATAAAAGTCAAGTCATATAGATAAATGATAAATATAAAATACCAAAAAATGAGTTATATGCAAATGATCTTTAAATTTAGAAAGTACCATGGCAACAGTCAAACACACATGAACTTTCACACCAACAGTCAAACACAACATCAAACGAACTTTCTAACCTGTACAGAAGCAATTAATTACCTGTTTTTTGGCCCATAACATCAAATATCAGATGTCAAAATGAACAATGTAGATATATTGCTGATGTAACATCTCTGCCTGGCTTTTCCATTTAATATAATCTATGGAATTTTTGGTGATCATTGGTGTGTGGTTTATTAATGGTAAATCCAGATTGTGTTTATTGACTGTGGTCTCTCCCTGTGTTTTGTGCTCTTGGTTCACCCTTGCGGGGTGGCTCCTTGGCTTATGGGTCTGTTTGTGCTATTGGGACCCAAGTTTGGGGGTGAGACCCATTTGAGGTTGGACTTGGTCAAAGGAGCCTAACCCCCATGTGACTTGAGCCACCCGTGGCCCGCATCCTCTTCTCCCCATCTCGTGAAGCCTAGCGGGGGAGAAGGCTGTTCGTTCCGTCTCCTCCGTCCAGAGCTACGCCTAGCTGGTGGATGCCGGCGGGATTCCGGGATGGCAGGCGCGCCGAGGGTGTTAAGAGGAGGCGCAGTGGCTGTGTTGAGGAACGGCAAGCCGTGGGAAGGAGAGATCGGGGTGAGTTGCGTGCTAGAGGAACTTCGTGCCCAGAGGAGGTTGTGTGAGCTGAGGAGAGCTTGCATCAAGCCTCGCCGGAGTACGTCGAGCACGCGTGGAGCTCACCGGTGCCAGGTACGCGTTCCTCCTTCCGTTTCTTTCCTCGGTTGAGGCATGTTGGGTTTAAAGGAAAAATCAGGGATAATGATGTTAAAATCATGCAAAAAAATGAGGAAAATGTTGGGAATGAGAAGAATAATGTGGTTATGTTGATATCATGTTGATTCGCGGGTGTTTTGTAAGAATTTCGTGGGTATTCTTGATGCATGCTACAGTGTTTGTGTTTGGGCTTGATGCCTTTGTGATTTTTGTTAGAGCAGCATGCTTAGTGGTTTTATGATCGGTTTGAGGGGTTTTGAAATAGACTTGGAGGTCTACACCCTATGTTTTATTGGTAATTTTTGTGGCATGTTTGAGGGGTCCGATCCTTACTCCCACCTTAGGGAGAAAAGG
>JAMKQA010051976.1:0-10617 GCA_024699735.1 Posidonia australis
GGTAGATTCACAGATATTAGTGCAGAAAATACATGATTCAGAACCAGACCAACCTTTTTTGAGTAGATTATCCTTGGTCAAGATTTTATTGCAAAGAACTAACCATGTAAAGAGTTTGGTTTTAAGTGGCACCCAACAATCCCAGATTTCATGCATGTATTTGAATCTATGTCCACCATCATTTAACAAATCATAGCAAGATTTAACAGTGAATACTTTACTGGTGGGTTTCCATATTAATAAGTCCTGTCCTTCTGTTAGTCTTGTGTTGTTGAGTATGTTTGATAAGGATTCCACTTGAACATGTAAGTATTCAACGTCCTCAGGTGTCAAGGGATTGATAAACAATTTATTAGGATCTGCAGAAATAGTCTCTAAAATTTTAGAGACAGAAGCTTGCTTAAATTTTGCCATATGATATATGTCAGGCATGCTATCTTTTAATTTTTCACCATTCCACCATCTATTTTCCCAGAAAATAGTGTTCCTACCATTATTAACATGAAATTCAGTGAATCCATTAATAATGTCAAAACAGTTTTTGAGCTCTAACCACAATGGTGAGGATCTACCATTTGAAACATTAAGGATAGCACTCGAGCCATTCCTAACAAAATATTTTGCTATGACTACCTCTTTCCATTTCAATGAGTAGGGGTTAGATAAAAGTTGCCAAAGTATTTTACGTTTCAGTGCCAAATTGAAGTGTCTTAAGTTAATAATACCTCATCCTTTTTGTTCTTTTGATCTGCAAATTGTTGACCATTTAACTAAATGGCGAACAGTATTAGAGGATAAGGAGTTCCAGAGAAATCTGCTTCTTATTTTATCAATTGCTTTTTCTACCTTAACAGGTAGATGTAGAATAGAAAGGTAATAAGTGGGAATGGTAGATAATACAGAGTTTACCAATGTAAGCCTTCCCCCTAAAGATAGGAATTTAGCCTTCCAGTGTGATAGTTTTTTTGTAATTTTTTCTATTATCGGGGACCAATCTTGGTAGTTAGGTTTCCTGAAATGCAGTGGTAAACCCAAGTACTTAATAGGAAGTTTCTCAATGCCACATTCCAAGATATTTTTTGGCAATGGTAAATATTTAGTATTAGATTTTAATCCCCAGGACGAATTCCAGGGGAATCAAGGGTCCAATCACAAAAGTTAAAGGGCAATGTTCTTGCCAATATTACAGACCGCCAACAAGTTGGCAATAGTGATTATCCAAAAAAAAACAAGAGACAAACTACTGCTCCATCGCTTCATCAGCAGCGGCAGCAGCAGCAATTGGAATAATGGAGTCAGTGGAGGTGGGAGGAGTATCAGAAGAGGCAGATAAGTTCTCTGCCTAGGCAGCCTTCATAGAGGCCAAAGAGCTCCTCAGTTCCTCCTTTTCAAAACCTGGTAGAAGAGAATCTAACCAATACTCCATTAGTCCAATTAAATCAGAAATAATAACATAAGAAGGCTTGGAAATATTGCGAAAAATCCTAGCATTACGTTCTTTCCAGGTTACCCAAAGGATAGCCTGGATCAAAAGAAACTAGTTAGTGTCACTTAATTGAAATTTAAGGGCAGGTTTATGCCAATATAAGTGGTCCAGGTTACAATATCCAGGATAAAGTCTATAGCATAAGAAAAACTGCCATATATGTGAGACGAAGTCGCAAAACATAAACAGATGCTTATTTGTTTCAATATTGAATTTACAGATGATACACACAGGTGAACCAGTCCACCCTTTCTTTAGCAGATTTTCTTTGGAAAGGTTTCTGTTATGCATGACAAGCCAAGAGAATAATTTGACTTTCAGGGGTGCTAAAGTTCTCCAAATCTGCTCAAACAGGTTAAATCTGAGCCCATCATCATTCAGTCTTAAATAACATGATTTCACAGAGAACTTGGAGGAAGGGGAAGGGGTCGAGGAGATAACATCCCTGTCCTCTCCAAAGGTAGTAGAGTGGAGGATATGTGCCAGAGAGTCCAGTTGGGATTACAAGATATCCAAGTCGCAGGCTGCAATGTTGGAATTATCCAGTAGCCTATTGAAATCATTGTTGAAAATATGATGCATTTTTAGAACAGATGCTTTTTTCCATTTGCAAATAGAAAAAAGTAGAGGAAACAAGAATTTCAATTTGTCCCCATCCCTCCATTTCTGTTCCCGGAACAGAATTTCCTTCCCATTTCCCAGACGGAAGGAGGTAAAGCAATTAACAATAGGGAAGATGTGTTTAAGGGTTCGCCATAAAGGAGAACAGTGGCTAGAGGAAGAGTTAAGCAAGGCCCCATGCCCTAATTTCATATATCTGGCCTTTACAAGTCCAATCCACATAGCATGACTATCCCAATTAAGCAATTGCCAAACCAGTTTTGATTTTAAGGCTAAGTTGAAGTTCCGGAGGTTTAAAATCCCCCAACCATTTTGCCTCTTTGGCCTACAGAGTGCACCTTGATTAACAAGGTGACTGCCATTGTCTGTAGAAGGATCAGACTTCCAAAGGAAGTTGAATCTAAGTTTATCGATGTCTTTCTGAGTTTGTCTCGGCATATGCAGGACAGACATAAAATATGTGGGGATAGCAGATAGGACAGAGTTGACAAGAGTCAACCTTCCACCTAGGGATAGGAACTTAGCTTTCCAGTGGGATAGCTTAGAAGCCAGCTTTTCCAAGACAGGAGACCAATCCTGTCGAGTGGCTCTCCTATAATGGAGAGGGAGTCCTAAGTAGGTGATGGGTAGGGTAGCATATTTACACCCAAAAAGATTACAGGCAGTATCAATAGCAGCTTGATCAACCTGAATTCCAGTAATCGAAGATTTGGAGAAATTAATCTTGAGGTCAGAGCAAGATTGAAAGTAACACAGGATACGTTTAATGTTGACAATATTATCCCCGCCTTCAACTAGAAAAAGAAGTTCCCAAACCAGTAATTGATGATTTATTGAAGTTGATTTTCAATCCTGAACAAGATTGAAAACAACAGAGTATTCTCTTAATATTTATTAGATTGTCCTCCTTAGCAGATAGAAATAGTATTGTGTCATTTGCATATTGAATATTCAATATATTGGGACCACAATTAGGTAATTGGATTCCTGATATTATATTTTTTTTAATTGCTAGTGATAGCATCCTATTCAGCACGTGTGTGACTACAATAAAGAGAAAAGGAGATAGGGGGTCACATTGTCTTAGTCCATTAGAAGCTTGGAAATATCCTTTAGGGGAACCATTAACTAGAACTAAGAACTTAGCATATGAAATGCAAATTTTAATCCAAGTATTCCACTTATTTCCACAGCCTAAGCCTTTAAGTGCCTCCATCAAGAAATCCCAATTGACATTATCAAAAGCCTTTTCAAAATCTAATTTCAGAATAAGGCCCGGGATAGCATTTACTTTCATGTAATGTAAGGTTTCCTGAGCAACTATAAAATAGTCACTAATGTACCTTCCGGTAAGAAAAGACATTGAGAATTATCAATGATATTGTTGATAACAGGAGTGAATCTCGTTGCTAAAGTCTTTGATATAATTTTGTAAAGACTATTAACCAAACTAATAGGCCTAAAATCTTTTATCTCTTTAGCACCTTCTTTTTTAGGAAGAAGAGAGATGAAAGTCTGGTTAATGTGAATCAGATATTCCATGTCAGTGGAGGAATGTAGGTTATTGAAGATTTCAGCTATGTCATATTTTATAATATCCCAGAAGTGCTGGAAGAAGCACAGTGGAAAGCCATCAGGACCGGGAGCTTTTTCCCCAGGCAATGATTTAACACTCAGTTGGATCTCTTCCAAAGAAAAGGGGCTTTCCAATATATTTGGATTAGAGATTTTGTTTGGCACTAGAGTATCCCAATCAAAGTAAGGTATTATTCTGTTTGTTTTGTTAAATTGCCTGATAAAATGATTTTCTATTTCTTTACATATCAAGGATAGGGATTGTTCCTGAATGTCGTTAATAATTAGGGAATGAACAGCATTCACTCTTCTCCTGTATTTTACCATGTTATGAAAAAATTTCGTATTGAGGTCTCCTTTCTTAAGCCATTGGATTCTGGAATTTTGTTTCCAATAAGCTTCCTGTTCTTGAAGAATAAGTGATGTTCATCATTAAACTCCCTCAATTTTCCTCTCAAAATAGCTGAAGTATTGTAGTATTCTAAAAGTGAGTCAATATGTGCGATTTGTGATTCCACAATCTTAAGTCTATTTTTCCTTTGTTCCCTAATAGGAGCAATCCATAGGGCAATATGTTTTTTCAGATATTTTAATCTATATGCAAATCTAGCCACAGGAGATATAGACACACAAATGGCTAAGGAGTTATGCCAACAGTGTTCAATGAAACTAGAGAATCCCTCAATTAAAAACCAGGACTTGTAGAACTTAAAAGGAGGAGGGCCCCAATCATATGGAATTGTACTAAGTGTGATAGGTATGTGGTCAGAGATAACTCTAGATTTTCCCATACAAAAAGAATCGGGATATTTATTCCCCCAGCCTGTTGTAATCAAGAATCTATCCAATCTAACCATCGTGGGTTGATCATGAAAATTTGACCAAGTATATTTACAATTATTAGGGGGAATATCAATTAGACAATGATTTTCAATAAATTCATTAAAATCCTTCATATGATAAGATATACTACAAATAGAGGAGTGTTCATTCGAATACCTTATCACATTAAAATCTCTTCCTATGACCCAATTAGAATTAACTTTATTACTAATGGTGTCCAATTCCTCCCAAAAAAATTTCTTTAACCCTGGAACACATGGCCCATATACCTCTGTGAGCCACCATTCAAAGTTATCCGAATTGTTCTTGAAAGACAGAGAAATACTATATGTTGCAACAATGGTATCACTAATAGTAAACAGATTATCATTCCAGCCAATGAGAATTCCCCTAGAGGCACCCAATGAAGGGAGAAAAGACCATTGAGTAATTATACCTCCACCTATATAATTTAAAAGGTTGGGAGAGAAGGTTTCAAGTTTAGTCTCACTAATAATAAGTATATTGCATTTATTTGATCTAACCAGATTACGAATAGCTCTTTTTTTCCCACCACTTCCCATACCCCTAATATTCCATGCTTCTATTAACATTTAATTACATTGAGATATAGAAAGAGAAGCAAAGTTCTCAAAAATATAAGGATCATCATTTAGGTTTAAGTGAGCTAAACCTTGGTCTTTTCTAACTAAATTGTAAAAAGATTTAACTTCAGCTAAGGACTTAAAGGTAATTCCAATTTTTTCAGCAAAACTTCTAAAATGATCATAGGAGTCCCATGTAAGTACATCATGCAATAAATGACTAGTATTATCATATAGATCAGGAGAAGAACCCTCAGAAAAATCAGAACATGCCACTGGAGTATTATCATGCAAAGAACAAGAAGTGCATGGATTATTATTAAAATTACCTGGCGCGTGTATGGGAGTAGGTGGACGTGGATCAGCAACAGCCTCACTTGTTCCACCCAGATCATCACTTTCCAAACAGTCGTAGACAACCAGGACCTTTTTGAATTTGGATAGAGAGAGACTCCTTGCTTTAATTTCAGTTTCCATAAACTTTGAGGTTTCATTCTCCTCATGGAAAGATTTAGGAGAGACAGGTACATGGATAGTGGGAGAGAGACCTTCCCGTGGGGAAGAGTAGGAGGGGGTAGGAAGAATACCAGCAGCTTTCGAGGTAGGCATCCTTTTTGGACTGATAGGTCTAGTCCAGACATGTTTTCCAGATTTTGAATTTCTATTTCCCTTATTTCCCCTCCACCCTTTGTTGTTTTTGAACTGCTTCCGAACTGGATTCAAGGCACTTGTACTAGAGAAGTCAGAAGAGGGTTTTGGAGGCCAAACATGAGTCGGCTTAGGGGCCATTCCAGAAGATGAACAAATATCCCAACTTTGTCTAAATTTTATTGGGTAAACAGATTTGCCATATGCAAAATACCTACAATCTGGTATATCCATACCAGGGTGAATTTTGATTCTGATTCTTGAAAAACCCAGAGTCTTCACAAATTCTATGGACATATCTACCTCCAGTAAGTCGGCAAAACTAGCAACCATATGGTGAAAGATGTCCACATTCCAGAGGTGATGTAGAATTCCTTCAAGTCTTATCCAGACTCCTTCCTCTTTTAAGTTACAGATCGCATTAGAGTTTGTTGTCCAGGGTATGAATGAGGCAGAAATCATCTGAAGCATGGGTCCATAGATGTTAAGAGAGTCATTTCTAGCTTTTACTGAAGGGAAGACTAAAAGATACTTCCCAGGGGAGAAGGTCCGCACTTCTATATCAGGGACATCAGCCCAGCGAGTTCGTATATGTTCCACTAGAGATTCCCTGGTAAGATTGGGAGAGTGGGTAGTGATAATAGCACTACGTGACAGAACCAAATGTTGGTTACAGACAGCCTCAGTGGGGGCTAACGTAGTTGGATTTTTGGGGGAGAGACCGACAGGATTCATGGTAGAAGGGTGAGGGGAAGTCATATGCGAGTCCTGAAAGAATTTGCATAATGCTACAGATTGAGAGGGGGATTTACATTTTCAAAAAAACCATTATATTTGCAACCTTTTTTTTCATGTCCCCTTAAACCACACCTAAAACATCTACCATGAAGTATACAAAAACTTACCCAGGGAGGATGGGCTTTTTTCCTGGAATTTTTTTTCCAATCACCACTCTGTTCTTCAGGTAGCGAGAAGCTGCAGCACGAAGCACCAGTAACACGGAAGGAGAAGGAGAGTATCGTCTGCCAGTGGTGAGGACGGGGGAAGAAGGCTTAACTGGAGACGCAAGGATCGCGAATCTCGAGCCAGAGGAGGGAAATCGTCCGTCAGTGGAAAAAGTAAGAGAAGAGGACGGAGAAAGGCAGCTATATTTATCTCCAATGTCAGAAAACATCTCTACGTCAGAGATATTACCCACACGCGAAGAAAGCCACTGAGAAGCAAAAATGTTGTTCTCACTCAGAGTATTGGAGCATGGCGCGTAGTTAAAGCAAAGAGTGGCGCTACTGTTCACGAAAACCTCGGAATTGCAGCCGTCAGCTGGCTCCAAAGAATTTGAAACGACCATCGCATGCTCAGCAACATTATCGGGTTGATAATTAGAAATAATGTGATGGTTAGACGATAAATTGGCGCTAACAGAGGGATATTTAGTGCCAATAGCGGGATTGTCAGAAATGTCAGAAAGAATTTCTAAATCAGAAAAATTACCCACTCGCGAAGGAAAGAAATTGTTATGCTCACTCAGCATATCAGGGCATGGTGAGCAGTTAATGCGATTAGACTCGCCACTGTTCACGAGACTTACGGAAGAGCAGCCGTCAGAGGGCTCCATTGAATATGAAACGACCCTCGCAGGATTAGAAAAATTATCAGAATGATAATTATAGGAAATGAGTTGCTTAGACGGTATATTGGTGCTGATAGAGGGGTAGTCAGTACCATTAGAGGGATATTTAGAGGTGAAAGAAATAAAATCAGAGGTTAATGGTGGGCTAAATGTCGTGTAATTCCAAATGGAGCAGGGGGTGTTTTTTGCAAAAATGGATTGCGTGACAGCATCTGGGGAGCCCCGCCCCCTCCAGCTACCAGAGCAAAATCTCCGACGAGCCCCGATTGCCTTGTTGCTCATCGGAGTAGAAGGAACAAGATGGGAATAATGACGCCCATCAGAAGCAGAGGGACAATTTTCTCCCAAAATAAAACTACTAGTCATATTGCAAATAGGAATTATAACATTTTCAGGCGGATCATCACATGAATGGCGTTCTTCCCGGTTAAAAGCAACCCTAGTTCCTTTTATTTTTTCGTCCTATGGCTTGTGGAAACGGTGCCAGAAAAAATTGGGGAATGTAAGAAAACAGTCCAAAGCGTATTCATCATACACAAAGCAGGATCGAAGATTATTATACCAGCAGAAGGCCAAATTCCACGAACAAAACATAGAATCCAATATAACATTAGGACAATAACTGCATAAAGGTAATAGACAGGGGGAAGAACCTGCAGAGATGTGCAGGTAAGTGAATCTTCCCGATTTGCTCCAGGCAATACTAGTTCCAGTCGACAGATCGTCGAAAGAATAGGGGGAAGCAGGTAAGGAGGAGGTACCAGTAAAGGCAACTGGTCCAGGCCCGAGAGTGGAAGAGATTACCTCACTGGAGCTGCGTACCTGCCCAGTGGTTTTCCTCTTGGGGCGTTTCTTAGATCGACGAGATCTATCCAGAAATGAAGGTGCATCGGAGATTTCCTCCTCAAGGAGGCTTGATTTAAACACTTTCCAGTCAAAATGAGTAGCATGTCGCAGTAGATCTGCAGTTTTTAGGCGACCGAAACCCTGAGGTCGCCCGCAGCAGTTTCGCTTCTTTCCCTCTTTCATTAACTTGAAGTGTTACAAGCATTTCAGTAACGTCAAAACCATGTATAAGAGTGGACAACTTTTTTCTCATTTGAACAAGTTCGCAACAAAAGAAAAATTTTAGAAGTTGACTTTGCAGGGTTGCATGGGGGAATCATTCTTCCAATCTTCTCTGAAAGCAGATCAGTTACCTGCCTCGTTATCATGCTATGGAAAATTTCATGATGAGCATGCTCGCTGATTTTTGGAAAATTTTATGCAAATTTGAACAGTCAAAATGCCGTTCTTTCACATGAAAACATAATTTCTCAATAAAAAAGAGAGCAAATGTCAAAACTTCCACCGACAACCAATAAAATTGCGGATACTACAGCTTATAAAAAGAGCTGCCTGTAGACGTTTTAACTGAAAAACCAACGAACGGGAGTTTGACCGAAGCATTCTCAAAGTGGATGATAACCCCAAAAGTTTCCATAAAATGGGTGAGTCAGTTACTCAGATGTAAAAAAGAAAAGGTATAAACTCCCCATGCCTACGGTTACGGGTGCACTTTGGAGAGTCTCACTTTGTCGGTAGCCCGTCGGTAATTTCTGAGAAGAAGTTATCGTGGACCAACTTCTCCAAATTTCTAGAAAATTTTAATCTTATCAAAGGCTCAAAATTAACTACAAATTATTTAATTGAGAACAAGTAACTTTTTTCCTATTTGGAAGAGCTCCAACTTCAGCCTTAACACTGCTACATTTTCAGATAGAGGTTGTGTTCCGGAAAGCTCCCCTGTGAGCCTCTCCTGAAAAGTAGGAAGTTTTCTCAAACAAAAGTAACTGCATACGCTAAATACCTATAGATTTTCTACTTTGAATTAAGAGGTTGTTGTCTGACAAAAGATGTTCCTAGACAACAGATATTGTGCAAGCAAGCCAAGAGAGTTCCCCCAATTGCATCCTAAGCAATGTATGAATTCAGTAGAGATCCCATAGAGTAGCAAATATTGATTAGTTTACAGGTAGTAACAATCTAATCTAATTATGTAGAGATCCTACAAATAAGTAGGTTTAATGTGGTAGTAACAAGTTATTTTATGAATATGTACGACATCTCAAATATATAGTTATACTTGTGTATATGAGTATCTATTCCCTGTAAGTCTAGAGATGTCATGACTACAAGTTAATAAGAGAGTAGTCTCTGAATGAGATCAAGTCTTATGACAGGATGCTAGTAGTACATCCTTGGAGATGCCTAACTAAATGATTGACATTGTGAAGCTGCAATAGAGGAATTGGGTTGTTCCTTGAAATCAATCATGATTCAAGATATGGATGCATAGTCATTAATGCATCAAACCTAAAGATCAGCACTATGGTCTTTGTCATGTTGTTATCAATGAACATCTTCACACCAAAAATTCAGGTTTAAGATGTAAGTTCACCTAGTTCCTGTGAAGGTAATATTGGCTAACTCAGATAACGGTTCAAATTGCAAGGTTCCTTTGCTGAAAGCATGACATGGTAGTTGATTCTAGATAGCACATTATACTTTAGACTTTGTGGGGAATTTTTGAACATTTAATTAATAAGATTTAAGTTGGACTTAATTGAGTTCATGACTGTAACATCTGTGCCTGGAATTTTCCATTTTATATAAACCATGAATTTCTTGTAATTATTGTAAATGGTTTATTAATGGTTAATTCAGTTTGAACTGTTGGGTTGTGGTTCTTCCCTGTGTGTTGTGCCCTTGATTTCTCCCATGTGGTGCGTTTCTGTGGCCAGTGGGTCGGTTCTGTCTCGAGAACCACGCGTGTGGGACCCACTTGGGCTTTGGGCCTTGGGCTGGTTTTTCCAGCTGTGCAGGGCATTTTGGCCCGCGTGCCTTTCTCCTTCCACACCCGTGATCTGCAGCTGCATCTTCGGGAGCCTGTGAATCCTAGCACGGGAGAAGTGCAGCTGATCCGTCCCCTCCGTAGTTGGGGGAGAGCCGGCGAGATTCTGGGGGAGGCAGCTTTACGGAGAGCTTAAGAGGAGGCGCTCGGTCCTGTTGTTAAGTGGATTTTTAATGATGTTTTCTATGAAAAGCTAGAAAATATGGCATGTGTTTTGTTGTGGACCCAGAAAGGGGTGTGATTGCATGGTATGAAAGACCATGGGAGGATTTGTGGGCTTAAGGACCACAGGTAATGTTTTAATGAACAATGCATATGATTTGCAAGGGTTTTATGA
>JAMKQA010051977.1:0-16723 GCA_024699735.1 Posidonia australis
TATGGCATGTCTTTGCATGCATGATTTCAGTCTTGGATGACACTGTTTTAAGTCTTTTTTGCATCTTGCATATTCAGCCAGTTGTTGAAATCTGGTGAACTGAATGCCCCATGAACTCCTATATGAGAGGTTCTTATGCATCAGTCCATGATCCAGATTTGGATAGCATGGCTGAATCTTATTGTTTTTACTTAGCATAGTGATGGTGTGGTCTTGTGTGAGGCATACAGCCCTTGAGCACAAGACCCATCTTGTGTTTTCATGTTTGGACTTTGATGTATACTCATGTTGCATTCTCTGATGAGTTTGCAAGTTTACAAGAATTTTACATTGCATGCCATTCCGGTTTACTGTCAGATTTATGATTTTCTCTAGCACACTTTCCTGGCTTCAGTGGAGCACATTGGTGGCACACCACATAGACGCACCAGCCTGTTTTCTGTTGCACACAGCAGCTTTTGGCATGGTATTTAGCATGTTTCCCGTTTGGATTTGCTTTTGGTTTTCTCTGGTTGTCTTCCTGGATATATCAGGAAGACCCCACTCTGTTTTTAGCCTTTTTCATGTATGATAGATCATGTTTTTCATATAGTAAAGCGAGGATGAAAATCACTCGAACTTATTAGATCTTTGATCATATCTATGCAATATCCTTGCACCGGTGCTTAACCCACCGTACGAGTGACCTTTCTGAGCATTAAGACACACCCTATAGCCCACACACCCATGTTTATCATAAGGCACCATAGCATGGCATTGCATATCGCTCTCGGGCGTATAGAAAAGGCTGAAAAGCCGACATTTCATATAAGTAAATGAGAAACCCATAGAAAGACCGATTTTCGGGCGCACGAGGGTGCCTAATACCTTCCTCGTGCGTAACAGGGATCCTTGCCCAATTTTTTGGTTTATGAACTTCTTTTCCATTGGCTTTATTGCATGATTTGAATGTTTTTAAGTAGTTTTCCTCGTCTTCCGATTTTAATAGACTAGGTGGCGACTCCTGCTTTTTACTATTATTTTTATCATATTTGCCGTGACTTTGCCGATCCTCGTGCATTTGGCTTTCCGTGCCAAACCCGAGGCTATCGCCGGCATGATTACACTATCCTTCGAGAAAGATTTTCAAGAGCTTCTCACATCTCCTTCAAGCTTGGCAAGTGTTATTCATTGCATTCCACCTACTTCCACTTGCTCAATTATTGTTTAGAAGATTTGTAAAGATTATAGAGTTGCAATCTTCTTTTCTATCAAGTGTACAAGCTTCTTCGGTTGTAAGAAAAAAGGTTTTGAATTTTGCAGAGCCCTAACAAGGTTTTCATCAAGAGATATAGAGGTAGGATCTTGGTCCAAATTCAAAATTGATATAGAGCATTCTCAAGGAGTGGACTAAGCAAGGGAAGCCAAACCACTATAAATTTTATCTTGTTCTCAATATCTTTTACCTCTTTCTTTGTATGTTTATAATTTAAGTTTCATCTCCATTATCTTACTCATTTCTATTATTTACTTGTATTTATTAATCAAGTTTTTATAATGCTAATTATTCTTAATATCTCTATTCACTCTCCTCTAAAAAAGGCATTAAGATCACCACATTTAATATCAGAGCCTCGTTTATCTAGATATAAATTTAATCATCTTCTAAATATAACTTCATGTTCATCCAACACTAGTATTATAGAAAGTCAAAAATAAACTAACAAACTTTCTTTGATGGAAATAATTATAATTATTGGAAGTGTAGAATGATCATATATCTTAAATCCATTAATTATGATTTTTGAAATATAGTTATAAATGGATATACTTCTAATAAAAAGAATTATAATGAGTGGAATTAAAATGAAAAGAAATAACTACATTAGATGCCAAAGACTAAAACATTTTGTTTTATGCTATTAACTAAGAACAATTTAATCACATCTCTAATTATAACATTTTACATGATACATGACATATTTTAGAAGTTACTCATGAAGGAACAAGTCAAGTTAAAGAAATTAAAATCAATATGCTTATTCATAAGTATTAGATGTTCAAAATGAAACTTCATGTCTCCATCAGTGAGATATTTATGACATTCAATGAATTTTCTAACTTACAATTTCTTGGCAAGGACTACTCATCAAGTGTGGTGCATAAAATTCTTAAATCTCTCACTCCAGTATAGGAGACGAAAACTACTACTATCAAAGAAGTTAAAGATCTTTCAACATATTTCCTTCAAAACCTTATAGTAAACTACATTTCCTATGAAGTTCAAATGAAGGAAAATGAACTTGAAGATGATCCAATGAGGAAGAGTATTGCTTTTAAAGCCATTATCGAGTTAGCTGATTCAGATGAAGAAGAAGATAAAAATCTAACTCTTATTGCTCACAAGTTCAAGAAATTTTTAAGGAAGGAAAGATTTAAAAAAAGTGGCCTAGGAGTTCAAATGAGAAAGCAAAAGAAGTTGAGGAAGCACCTTTGTCTTTCAAATGCAATAAGCACGGTCACAAGAAGAATAAGTGTTTTGAAAAATAAGAAGCCTAGTCTCTTGAAAAATAAAATATTTCAAATGAAAATGAAGTTTTAAGGAGTAAGAATAAATTGCTCAAATTAGAAAATAATGTTTTGAAAAGTAAATTGAATGTCATGAAATGCAAAATTGATGTTTGGGAAAATGGTATAATTTCTTTGAAAATTAAGCGTGAAAGTTTGCTTAATGATGTTAGTAAGTTTACAATTAAAAAGAAACTTCTTGATGTGAGGAAGTATAGAAATGAAAATGTGCATAAAAAAGATTTTCCATATGAAAATAGTTTTATTAGAGCTACAAGAAATGAAAAATATGAATTTTTCATTAAAAAAGTAGCAATTAGAAGATGGAATCCAAAAGTCAAATATGGTTGGATTCCTAAAACAAAGATTATTGGACCTAAGATAAAGTGAGTACCAAAATCTTTACTTGTTCTAATTAATATAGGTGTTTCAGAGTACTTAGAGAGTAAAAGGAACATGGGACTATAATTCATTAACAATTGTTGGTAATTTCATTACCCCTTTTATTGAAAAATGTGCTTAATTTGCTTTAAGTCGAATTCAAATGATTATAAGTTTTTTAAATGATTGTTGAATCTAACTCATTATTGTTTAAAGTTTTATCATGTTTAATGAAAATATTTGATAGAATATCATACTTTTATGTGATTTTTACTTAATTTTCCTTATTTATCTCAGTCTTTCTTGAAATTGTGTATTTTTGTGCCTGCACAAAATTTGGTCTACCAAATTTCTTGCAATTGGATCTTTTGATCCTTAACCAATTAAAGATTTCAAGTTTTCTTCTATTGATTCTATTTTTGAAATTAATTCCATTCATGGCTTGTTCTCGTATTGATTATCTTTGGCCTTTATCAAATTTGTTAATCTTTATAAACTTTCAATATATGCATGAATGGACAATATAAAGAATCTTTACATGTCCATATAATTGGACTTGATTATCATCTTACTATTTTTTTTGGATCTTATTACTTCATTGATTATTTTTTGTAAATTCTCCATTTTTGGTATCTTATTAAGAATTCTTAAGATCCTTACTTTTGATACATTGGAATTACTTGTATTATCTTTTTAGATCATGAATGGATTGTGGATTATTGCTAGTCTTTGTTACAATTTTTAGCTCTTTTTTTGCTCATGCTAAAAGAGGGATGAAAATCTAACAATGATATTATCACTCATGATGTTATTGAAAATAATACTTGTAGTTTGTGTTTTTACCTATGCTTACAATGATACATTTTTTACCATGCATAATGTGTATCGATTTTCATTAAATTAGTCTTTTTATCCATGCTTAATAGTAGGGGGAGCTTATTGAATATCTTTTATCATATGATTATATGACTCAAGGATTTTTTTTTTTAAGGGAGAGACCTAGAGAGAGAAAGAGAGAGAGAGAGAGAAGATTTTGATGATTCTCATGGTTATTGAATATCTTTTATATTGATTTTGATGTTTTGATAATTCACTTGCTTATATAGTTTTGATGTTTGGGTTTACTCCATCTTTTTTTTTCTTCTAACAAAAATGGGGAGATGGATAGGTTTTTCAAAGCTACTTTTGAGCTTATCATGTTAATTTGAGTTAAGTGAATGATTGAGTCATACTTGAAAACATTTGTGTTTAACTTGGATTATACCTTATAATTGATGCCCTTTTATTATATTCATATTGTAAGGGGTAGCATTGATATTTTTTTTTCATATTTGATGCATATTCCAAGGGGGAGCCTCTTTTATAGCTTTGAAATATTTTTAATTTTGTCATCATAAAAATTTGGGAAATTTTTGACTAAATATGGTTTCTTCTTGATTTTGATGATACGAAAACATATTTATATGCTAATCCTTCTTAATAGATCAAGGATGAGTATTATAGGCCTTGGAAAAAGAAGAAGGTGAAATGGTCTACAATGAGTCTACTTGGCATTTCAAGTTAGCTTAAGTTAAACATAAGTTGAATCATTTGAAGATAGGAGATCAAGTTCTTATTCGAATTGAGTTTTATGTAAATGTATTTTATTGTATTCTAGGAAGTTGTAATGATATTCAAAATAGTCCAATAATACTATAGGAAAATAGTCAAAGCTCCAAATCCAATCATTTATTAATTACATTATTTAATAGAGCTTTTGAGAGCATTTTGGCATACCAAATTGGTTTCAGTATACCGAAATCTAAGCTTACAGTAGCTTACAACAGAGAACCAGGTGTACTAAATTTCGATCTACTAAATTTTTTTTAGTCTATCAAATGACTAGGCGTTTGACTCTTTTTATGGCCATTTGACTAACATTCAACACCACTATTTAGCATATAAAACTCCACCCATTGGCATTCATGTGAAGATACTCTAAGCGTTTCATTCCTATCCTTAGAGAAAGATTTCCAAGAGCTTTCTACACCTCATTCAAGCCTAGCAAGTATTATTCATTGCATTTTGCCTACTTCTACTTGCTCAATTATTGTTTGGAGGATTTGTAAAGAATTTAGAGTTGTAATCTTCTTTGCCATCAAGTGTATAAACTTCTCTGGTTGTGAGAAGGAAAGACAGCAAGTTTTGCGAAGTCTTGGCGAGGTTTTTATCAAGAGGTGTAGAGACAAGATCTTGGCCTTGAATCAAGATCGACATAGAGAATTCTAAAAGGGTTCTCGAGGAGTCTTTATTTGTATGTTTGTAGTTTAAGTTGCAACTCCGTTACTCTACTCATTTCTATTATTATTTATTTGTGTTTGTTAATCAATTTTTTATATTGCCAATTATCCCTAATATTTTTATTTATTCCCCTTCTAGAGAAGCCTTAAGATCCTCACAATTCACACATGGTATCAGACAATTTTGGGGGCAATGTTCTTCTTCCACTACCATGGGGATTGATTTCTCTTTGGTGATTTCTGAATCAAGTGATCGATTGCGAGCTTCAAATCCATGATGGTTTTGTGATTCGAAAACTATTCTACATCAAATCCATGGTAGTTTTTGAAGATTTGTGTGCTAGCATGATTGTTGCAACTTCCTCTAAATTATGTTCCTTGAGCAAATGTATAGTACATCTCTGTGAAGATGAATCCGAAGAATTATCTTCTTTGAAAATCTCAATTCACACCTCTTCTTCAAGCATATGATATGCATGGGTTTGTTGATGGTTCCAGATCAGCTCTTGATCGATTGATCTCTGGTGAAAGAGGTACAGCATTTGCTTCTTTTGCTACTCCAATTGTGATGAATCTACTATTTGCCAAATGGTATCGTTTAAATTAGTTAGTTTTAAGTTGGATTGTGTCATTAGTCTTAGAAGAGATTGGTTATCAACTCATCAATTTCACTACATATCAAGAAGTCTGATTGTTTCTTGAGAGGTATTTTTCCACACAATCGCATGCTTGTGTATATCAAAACAAAACTAATCTTAATTCATTGAGGAAAGGAGATCTGTTAGTGAAAGACTGTGTGCACAAGGAGAAAATGATTGCTGCAAATCTTGTTGCATCTGGTCCATCTATTAGTGATGATGAACCTGTTTTGACTATTCTAAATGGTCTTGGATTAGAATATGATCCCATTGTTGCTGTTATCAAAACAATAGATTTTGTTGCAAATCTGTTAGTGACAGAATGTATGCACAAGGAGAAAATGATTGCTGCAAATCTTGTTGCATCTGGTCTAATTCTTATGATGAGTTGGTTGGATTACTAAGGTCACGAGCAACGTTTACATTGCAACACCCCTCAATTAGAAATTTCTACTAATTTAGTGATGCATGATCAAAGATCAAATGACAAAGGTTGGAGAGAAAGAGGTGGTCATGCTAATAAGAATTATGCAATTATTGGGATATTTGTTGATAATAAGAATGCTTCTACTCATCAAAAGAAGCAATCGATTGTTGGTGCCTAGTGTCACATTTGTGGACATCTTAATCACACTACATTAACTTACACAATAAAGCGATTGGAAAAGGAAAATTGTTTGATTAATTTCAGACACTTGTGTACCTTTTCTGACATCTATATCTCCAATTTCACAGACATTGGACTTTTGAACGGCTAGAACAATATGCTAGTTTTAGCTACCAAACCATGAATAACCTATATGTTAATAAGGCCTAGACCAACCAAAACTGATCATGGCATTTCATCTAATTAAGAAGAAACAAGTACATGAATCAATGTGAATGGCCATTCTTGGTCGAGAACATGGATGGGAAAAAAAATTGGTATAGTTCCTATGTAATGCGGCTAGAGATTGTAAGAAACTAGGAACATAAAGAAAAGAACCTAACAACATGAGGAAAGAAAGAGAAGGATGAAGAAGAAGGACAGTTGGCCAACTGAATTCTGTTATGCATATGATTAACCACTTGTGCCTTTATATAGTCATGATACAAGAATGATATGGAGAAATAACAAGGGCAAACCAATAATGTTACAAGGGCACACAGAAGATACCAGAAGAATCAAATGGAAGAGGCTGGAAAAATAGAGAAGATTCAGGTTATTCCAACAACCCCCCTCAAGCTACACGAAGATGGCCAGAGTGATAGCTTGGATTTGAACCTTTGAAATCAATCGGTGGATGCTGACTTGGTAAAGATGTCAGTAAGTTGGAGCACCGATGAGATGAACCGAGCTTGAATCGTTCCACGTGCCAATAGTTCTCTAATGAAATGAAAATCTTTCTCAATGTGCCAAGTCCGACCATGAAAGATCGAATTGTGAGGAATTTGTAGGGCAAAGAAATTGTCACATAAGATGGTCGAAGTCATTTGAAGGGGAATGTTGAATTCCTGAAGGAGATAGCAAAATCATCAGAGATCCACTACTGTAGATGCCATGGCACGATAATCAGATTTGGTGCTTGATCGTGTGATGGTGGAATGCTTTTTAGCCATCTAGGAGATTAAGTTGGATCCAAAAAAGATGCAGCTACTTGTGATCGATCATGAGTCGCAAGAGTCACCAGCCTAGTTCGCATCCAAGTAGACTAGTGTGACCGTGCAGGCGGAACCATCTAACACCTCGTGCGTAGAAGCATATGAAGAATCTTGATATGGTCACAACCAAGATGGTGAATCTGAGGAAAGATACTAGACTCGAAAACAACAAAAGAAAACAATGAATAAGGAAAACAGAGTCGCCACCTAATCATTTAACCCGGAAAGACGAGGAAAACCAAATGCACAAAAATGAAAAGAAAACGATGCAATTGAATATGTGTATGCTCTGTGCCTAATGGATGCAACAAGTTAGCCATTACGGGCCAAAGAAAGGATAAGGATTCTTGTTGTGCATGAGGAAGGTGTTTGGCACCTCATGCGTCCGAATACTCGATCTTTCTTGACTAATCGCTTGCTTATGTGGTGATGGTTCTGTGTGTTTGCCTAACCTAAAACGAATGCTCGATATCATATCAAAACAAGTGTGATAAATGCAACAAGAAATCTTGATGGGTAACCAATCAACTCAAACAAAAGCATGCAAAAACGGAAACTACAAGATTCAAGAAAATGGAATCATCTCTTCAATCCATGTAGGCATAAGAACGCTAGTCACTGTATGCCCTAGGGCGATAAGAAAATATGCAGGAAAACCAAAACCATGTTAAAGGGAAGCCATCGTAGAAAATATAAATCTATAAATGTTTGTGAAAATTAACAGAGGAAAACAAACCAAATCGAGAACGATGTTGGCATTTGCATGCCGATTAATGTACGCCAGTGGGCGATGCAAAAAAGAAATCAAATCACAACACAAAGGAAAGTCATAAAATGCAATGCAAGAAACTAATCCGAGTCAAACGGGACAATGTAGGCATTTGCTTGCCAATTAATGTATGCCCTTGGGCGATGAATGTGGATGTAATGTGGAAAACGTACGCTGGAAATCAAACAGTGATCAAAAAACCAAAGGAAAATCAAAACAAGAAAACAAAGATGAGCTTTGTAACTGTCTAGATCTTAGGCCCCATGCTAGTAATTCTCGTCAGTTATAACCGTCTAACAAATTCGTCAAGTATAAACGTCTATTATCCACATCGATACAATCAGTCAACTGAATATGTCGACAAGATCTGTCGACAAAATTTACGTGACTCTTCACCAGTCTAAAAAGCAAGCTTCGGTTGAAATCTCAATCAAATCAAAATGGAATGTAATGAAACTTGATCGGAACAGCAAGAACAGACGAGGAGGAGCGTATTCATGTAATCAAAGCACACAATTGACCTCTAGATTCTCCCTCCCATGTAGCTCGGCAAAGAGCATGCTGGTCGGCCTTGATAGAGGTTGACGAGCTCTACGGAGCTTTGACGAGGCAAGGGAGATGAATCAAAGTCCAAGAAAAGCAAGAGTGGTTCCAGAGGTGCAGATTCATACATTCCAATCAAATAATGGTGCCTTGGATTGTTCCTCCCACCTAGCTCATCAAAGTTCACGTCGTCGAGCTTCGTCCAAGCCCTGTGAGCTCTATTCGAGGCTCAAGAAGACCGGCTCAGTAGAGAAAGGATCTGAAACAAAGAAGACGACAAACTAGGCTAAGAGAGAAGCTAAATGGCCACTTCTATATTCGTCGTCACAAGCACTAGCTAGACTCCGACGAGAGCCAAGGCCTGGCCTGTCACAGGGAGGGACGAAGGAATGGAGGCCGTTGTGACGTGATCGTGTTTAATTTGAAGGTAACTGAACTTGTCTAAAATCCAAGCACATCACAAAAGAGGGATTCCACTTCATCACTTGCGATTCTGGTGATCGCAAGAGAAAAAGAAGAAAGAGGTGTAACTGCGTACACCAAGGTTTGCTTGACTCCAGACTAAACTTCTATGGTTGTATGCATCTCTAGAGATGGAAATTGAAATGAAGGAATGGAATGTATACCTATTGAGCTCCGTGGGCACCATCCCAATGTCGACGAGGTCACGGCTGGGCTAGAAGGTTGCAAGCCAATCGTGTGATGTACTTGGGCGAAATGGAGGGAGCTCGAGGATCTGGAGGCATGAGCAACCTCCGTGCGTAGCACACTGCAGCCTGGGACATATGGGATTGATCAGAGAGAGCTGCTGTTGGAGGAGTGGGAGCTCAGAGCTGCGTTGGGGATCGCTTGGTGGACTGGAGAGCTAGAGCTTCACCGGAGAGTTGGGAAATGGAGGTGATGATGGCAATCATCTCCATCGCATGGCACAGGGGTCTTTAAATAGACAAGGGGTATGAATTCAAGCCATGGATGCATGATGGCTGGAGACGAGTGGTGGCAATGGGTCTTGTTGGATTCACTCGTGATTTTGGTGTTTAATCAAGGGCACGATGGTCTCTAGAAGTCGCAGATCACGCCTTGAATCAATTCTAGCCGTCGACAGCTGAGAATCAAGAAATTAAGCAACAAAAAGGACTTTTGCACTCCTCTACACTGAAACAAGGCACGTCACCATTTCTTCTCGTCACTTGGATTCGTCGAGTTCAACCGTCGATTGTAAACGTTAGATATATCCGTCAGACATATCCACTAGTAATTATCGCGTGACCCAATAAGGAAACAAAAGCCTGATTTTGAGCCCAAATCTTGACCTTCTACGACCAATCAAGTGATCATGGAATAGTGGAGTTCAAATGATTCTGGTGACTTTGGGATATTTGTGATATCTTGGGGGAAGTTAATGGGCCCACCACTATTGTACCTCAAGTCATGTCCCTGGAGTCCATTTGCAACTACTTGCAAAATCTAGGGTGTCTATAGCTAGTAACTGAGGAGGCAATGTAGAAAATGCAAGACCGAAATGCAGTGTTCCTTTGCCATATTGAAGGATCCTCTTCACCACCTAAAGATGGGAGGATCATGGTTGTTGAAGGAACTAAGAGATGTGGTTGACAACATAAGCAAGGTCTGGCCAGGAGAGCAAGCAATATTGTAAGCCTCCTACCACTCTTGTATATAGTGGCATTGGGAAGAAGCTCACCATTGTCTAGTATAGATGAATACCAAGCCGTAGAGGGGTTAAACATGGAGAACAATTTTCCATGCCAAACTTATTAAGCTAGTCAGTAACATATCTAGTCTGAGTGAGAAGCTAAGAGACTGATTTGGACGTAATTTCCTGTAACGCCCCAAACCCAGGCATGTTACCTAAATCATAGTATCATAAGCAAAATTACACTAATTACAGTAAAATTAAATAATTGTAACTAAGGCTCACCTCTAGGAAACAATGTGCGGCTAGAAGCTCCGACTCCAGCACCGAAACTCGACTGCAAACGATCTACACCTGAAAACCAAATAAAGCACGCGTGAGTGACATCTAAGTCACCCAGTACACGCCCCAAACACAAACAACAAAATCCAGCAACATTACTAAAAACACAACTTTTAGTTTATAAAAACTTGATTTTCCTTTTTGAAATTTCATTTTTAAAACATCATTTCCTTTTTCTTTAAAATATCTGGAAATCATTTCCAAAACCATGTTCTTTCTGAAAACTAATCTTTCTTTTTATTGCTTGGGATTTCTTCCCAAGACCAAACCACTTTCAAAACTCATATCTTGAGAAATAGCATTTCCAACTAGATCCAACCTAAAACAGAATGCCTCTCGGGCTCAAAACAAAAATCATAAATACTGGCTAGTAACTGCTTATAACACAATCATTATTTTATTTCAGGATTTTAGGACCATTCATAGGTCCAATCCTAACCAAACCACATTTCTTTTTCATTTCTCGAAATCACATTCTTTTCTTATTCATTTCCATTTTTCTTTATTGATGTTACTTTGATCAGGGGTAACCAGGCACACAAGCAGTAGGCGAGGACATCATTTCCCTCTACCTCCCTGCACTGCTAGGGTGAAATTCCCCGTGTGGGATGCCACCGCCCCGGCCAACCGACCTCAATCTCTTTCATATATGCACGGGGATACGTCTTTATTTGACGTCTCATCGGTGACCTAAACAACTAGGTTCAATGACTTAGACTCAGCCTACACTGTCGGTGACCTAAACAACTAGGTTCAATAACCTAGGCTTAACCTACACTGTCACGAGCTCGATGACTCAAACAACTAGGTTCAATGACCTAGGCTCAGCCTACATCGTCTCAAGCTAGGCAACCACAGTCGTATCTAACAATTGGTTTCATTGGAGCCTCAAACTCCTACCACATTGTCGACACTAACCCCTGTGATTCCTCAACACATTATTAGTGTTTTATTTTCAAAACTCTTTAAGTTTTCCTTTCAAAACCATTTTCATTTCATGCTCTTGGTTGCAAGAATCTTTTCCCCTGCAACACCTAACCCTCATCTGGGGTCCCAACTCAAATCATAAAAAACCATGTTTTAAAATTGTAAATTGGGTCACATGCCCATATTTACTCAAAAACCATACATCCAATCACTTTTTATTCATTATTAGGGCTTTAAACCCAAAATCATTCCCAAATACACTTATTTGGGTCCCACATTCCTCTATGCCATTTACATAGGGAAAACGCCACTAACACATGTTCATCATCCATTTAAAACCTTTTTCTTTTCATTTTATAATCACATTTATATATGCTGGGACCAGGGCAAAATTGGTAGACCGAAAACCAGTTTCGGCACACCGAAAATCCCTGGTTCGGTATACCGAAAATCCCTGTTTTGGTCGACCGGGTGATTTCAACCTACCAAAACCAGGTATTCTAGCTTAATCTGACAAGGATTCGGTATGCCGAACCCAGTTCGGCATGCCGAATTGCCCGAAACCAGGGTACCTCCCCTGTTCCAGCCCTTGAATTCACTGGAACTGGGAACCTCCGATGGACCACTCAAACACATATCATAAAAGATCAGTAAATCATGGGATGTAGACCCTTGAGTCTACTTCAAAAAATCATGGGATGTAGACCCTTGAGTCTACTTCAAAACTCCATAAACCATTCATCAATCCATACACTATACAATCCACACGAAAATCACAAAGGGATGGAGCTCAAAAACATCTACTATAGCCTCCATCCAAAAACCTTGCATAACCCTACCAATTTCCATCCTAACTGCATGATATCTATGTTTTCATGTCATTCAACTCATTCTCATCAATTCTACTATTTTTCTACGATTTTACATGCATTTACACCATTTTCATGCATTTAACTCATTAGGTTGAAAGAAGGGAACGGAGGAGAAAAGGAGCCATGTACCTATTCCAGTAAGCCTCCCCAACTCCAGTGAGTCTCCTCACACTCTGACGTAGCCCCGGCGAAGCTCCCCTGTGAGCGAACTATCCATACAACCACCACCTCCTCTATGTGCGTCATTCTTCCTCTCCCTTTTCTTTCTTGCGTCTCAGCCCTTCCTCTTCCACTCGCCTCTGCCCCTCTCTCAATCTCCCCTCCTCTTTAACTCCACATTCACCTGCATGGAGCCAGACACCCATCACATCGAAGAGGATGGGAAGGCACGGGCCGCTGGCTTGTGGTGACACGGGTGGGGAGAGGGGAAGAAAAAGAAGACGAGATGGTGGCTCGTGAGGGAGAGAGAAGAAAAAGAAATAGCTTCTCCCACATATTGCAGGCCTCCTGTGATACTCTTGCTACCAG
Organism: Posidonia australis; assembly: GCA_024699735.1. Classification (NCBI taxonomy): domain Eukaryota; kingdom Viridiplantae; phylum Streptophyta; class Magnoliopsida; order Alismatales; family Posidoniaceae; genus Posidonia; species Posidonia australis. Next base: position 13,122 of record JAMKQA010051977.1, read on the forward strand.
ACAAGTCTTATCCCAATTCCAGACCAACCTTCCTTGAGAAGAACATTTATCCAATGTAAGCTTGGGAAATGGAAAAAATATTCATCACCGAACAAGCATTAATCCATCACTCCTCCTTCATCCTCCATCTACTCGATAACCAAATGGATATACCACCCAAAGCCATGTTTGCCATTTTGCCCACAAGACACTGTGACAATCTCTACCTGGGTTCCTAGGTTTCATAGTTTCATTCAATCTTCACTGATGAACCTTCAAGCTTTTCTTGTTGTGGCAGACTCAGGGAGGATCTTGTCATCGAAATGTTCTATTGCAACTTGCTCTGCTTCTTTGGGCAATTCCAAGATCTCCATTGAGGTTGACCCTAACCATGTGCTTGAGAGATAGTTGCCCACACTGATAACGAGTAAGGAATGTAATTCTCGAGAAGAGAGGAGCCAAGTAGTCCTCTTCGGACCACCCAAATCCCACAAGTGAATAGAAATTTGGATCTATAATGGATCTTCATTTTAATTGCCCCTTTATCCTCCTTATGAGAAGCTTGGTTTCAACTCTTATTCCAACAGGAGGTTTATGCATGCTAATGGACATGCCACCCTGCATGGCTGCATGTACGGGAGACTATTGGCTCCACACATGCTACAAACACATCCATATTTCAAGCATTTGAGGCACCGATCTCTATTTCACCATGGAGATTTTGCTCTCCTTTTGTCCAGAGTTCTTCGGATGGTATGCTCCCAGCCTCCCACTTGCGCCTGGCCACCACAATCCATCTCTCGGTCTTGTCTTGATCTCTAGGCAAAGGAAAGGATCCCTAGTCACCTCCCACCTCTTCCTAGCTTTGTTCTCTTGCTCCTCTCGTACCCAATTTAGACATGAGCTTTGAGTTGGCACTATAAGAGAAAATTTGACTAGTAACCTCAACCAAACCCAAATAGTTCTGAAAACGGACAAGCATGCAAATCGAGGCAACTATGCATACTCAAATCGGACCCCACATTGGTCTCAAATCTCAAATAGGTGCACAGGAAACCCACCAAAATCCCACAATCACAAGAAACAACAGATTATCCATTAATAAACCATTTATACAATATTACAATTAATCACATGGTTTACAATTAAAAATGGATAATCAGGCCCAAATGTCACATTTCCATGCCAAGGAAGAATTTCAAAGAACCCAAATCTCTATAGTCAAATTCATGACGAAGAAGCCCGATGACCTGATCAATGAGGGAGCTATTGTTGCCAATGATAATCAAATCATCCACATAAACCAAAATAATCATTGTGGAAGACTGATCACGCTTAATAAACAAGGAAGAATCAGAGAGATTCAACTGAAAGCCATGAAGAATGAGAAAGTGTTGCATGAAAACTCAATTTAGCTAGTGGAACCAAGCACGTGGGGCCTGTTTAAGGCCGTAGAGAGCTCGATTTATCCCACATAGGTGGTTTGGTTGAGATGCATCCTTGTCGCTCGGAGGTTGCTACATGATAACTTCTTCCATGAAGAAACCTTGGAGAAACACATTGTGGATGTCCAATTGATGAAGACGCCATTGAAACATAGCGGCCAAGGAATGTATGGTATGAATGGTGGAATGCTTGATCACTGGACTAAAGGTCTCATCAAAATCGATGTCTTGCTGCTAATGGTAACCTTTAGCTACTAAATGGGCTTTATGATGTTTGACAAAGCCATCAACTCGTTGTTTCACCCTAAAAACCCACTTCAAGCCAACTACATTGATATGTGGTGCTAGAGGAACAAGAGTCCAAGTTAGATTTCAGAGAAGAGTGTGATATCCTTCATCCATGGCAACACACCAGTGAGGGTATGATCTAGCCTCTGTGTAGGAGCATTGCGAATGATACCATGAAAGAGTAGAAGACAAATTGGTAGAGAGAAAGTAAAACAAAGAAGAACTTACGAAGAAGAAGAATTCAGTAGTGTTTCAAAGAGAGAGAGAAGTTCGCCAATTCTCATTAATTTCTTAGCAAACATTACATGTATAAATATAGCAGCCAAGGAAAGTATGGTGCGAATGGTGGAATACTTGATTATTAGACTAAAGGTCTCATTAAAATCGATGCCTTACTACTGATGGTAGCCTTTAGCTACTAAACGGACTTTATGACATTCCATAGAGCCATCAGCTTGCTATTTCACCCTAAAAACCCACTTCGAGTCGACTACATTGATATGTGGTGCCAGAGGAACAAGGGTCCAAGTTTGATTTTTGAGAAGAGCGTGATATTCTTCATCCATGGCAGCACGCCAGTGAGGGTATGATTTAGCCTCTGTGTAGGAGCGTGGCTCATGAAGAAGATCATCAAAGTTCTCTACAGTAAGAGACTAGGGCAAAGGATGAGGATGTGTGTGGCGAAGAATTTCCAACCGTCGGCAAAACTTTCTGGGTTGAGATGATGAACTTGTAGGCTAATTAGGGTTGCTCAAGGAAGAAGATGATGAGTTGGCTAGCTCGTGCAGCGTGGATGGTGGAGATTGAGTAGAGTTAGATGATAGAGAATGAGTGGGATTATGAGTTGGAGAGAGAGATGACACATGTGGGGACAGAGCAAAAGGGAGAAGGATTTGAAAAATTGAATGGTTTCCAAATATAAGAAAGGGGAGAATGAAATAAAGGAGAAGTGGAGGACTTGCAAGAGATGAGCTTTAATGATCCAGAGAAGGGAAAGTGTTGCTTATGGAAAACAACATGCCTAGAGACAAAGACTCATCATGTACGTAAGTATGGACATCTGTATCCCTTTTGCTAAGTAGAATAGCCAATAAAGACACAAGGGAGAGATCATGGTTCCAGTTTGTGTTTGACATAGGGAACGAGATGAGAAAAATAAAGACACTTGAACACCTTTATTATAGAGAGATATAGAGGTTTGTGGAATAAGGCATGGAATGGGGAGGTGCCCTTGAGAAGAGGAATGCTGGTACGATTGATTAAAAATGTGGTAGTGAGAAAAGAATTAATCCAAAAAGAGTCCAGTAAACCAGCTTGATAGAGTAAACAGCGTCCCAAAGAGACAATGTGCAAAAGTTTTCTCTTAACTACTCCATTTTGTTCTGATGTGTAGGGACATGTCAATTGATGGGTTATGCCAGAAGCAATGAGAAAGGAAGAAAAGGCCCGATTCACAAATTCACCACCATTGTTAGTGTGCATAGTTTTAATATGAGACGAAAGAAGATTTTCCACTATTGATTTAAATTGACGAAAACAAGGGAATAATTCAAATTTCCTAGTAAGAGGAAATAACCAAGTAAATCTAGAACAGTTGTGACCGTGCCCGTACCGAGCCCGACCCGAAGGGAGGGGTGGAGAGGAGACCACAGCCATGCCAATGAATGGCGAAGGCGCAAGGATAGAAGAAAAGAAAAAGGGAGTCGCCACCTAGTCTTTTAAGAGAAAGACGAGAAAAACCGCAAAAGGATGAATGCATGGGATGCAGATGGGAAGGCCGGATGTCTGCTAACCAGAGGATGGGTAAGGATTCCTATTACGCACGAGGAAGGTGTTAGGCACCCTCGTATGCCCGAGAAACTCGGTCTTTCTAGTCCAAATGCTTGCTAA
>JAMKQA010051979.1:0-12415 GCA_024699735.1 Posidonia australis
CCCCCCCCCCCCCCCCCCCCCCCCCCCCCGCGTTAGGATTTTCTAATGTAATCTACACCATTGGTGAAATTCATCGTTTCTAATATATTTTGTTTAAGGTACCTATAGGGGAAAAACCTATAGGCACCATCAGCCACATATTTGTGTATTCTAAACTAGAAAATGTCTAATTTCTCCACTAATTAAATAAAGCAAAAAATAGCATAATACCACTACAAGTTGGCTAAATAGCATATATAGCTTTATAAAATATCAAAATTGCACAAGTCTCCCTATTTTTTTCTATTTACTTGTATGTCCTTCGTTGGTTCATCCATTTGCATCTATATACTAATGGTTACCTGACATTACAATTTATCAATCAACTAACTACATGACACCAGTCATCCAAATTCTTACATCCTATATTATGTCTTGACTAGACCTCTCAATGGGAGGAACTAATTATATATCATTGAAATAACAAGAATGTCCAATTAGGATCATATACTTGATAAGGTCATCTAGATGCTTGATTTTAAAGGGAACTACAATATTTCGCTCAATATTAATGACAAAGTGAAGAGAAATTTTATTGGCAACAAGTTCAAGGTGTACAATGAAGTAATGGATAACAACAAGTCAAATCCATAGCGAATTGAAGAATCTCAAAGCTTTGATTATGATTTAGTTGGATTTTAAGTACAAGTAAGGATGATGATGGTGGAGCAATAGAAACATTGATAATTAAAAAGAGATCAAGTAATAATGAAAGTAAGAAAAGAAAGATAATAATGATGATTTCATTCAAAATAAACATAACGATAATGAAAAACACATCTATGATTTTTATTCATTAGATGATACTAGATAATGCAAATATATAACTTTGTCGCTTGCATATAAATCTAAATAATAAGAATAAATCATGAAGAATAAACTTTAGCTGACTTATGTCCTAAGATATCATTGACATGAGTAAATCATAAAGAAAAGGGATTCACTAATGAACTATCAAGATGTATGCTAGTACAATAAATAAAGATAACAATCAAAATAATTATTTTTCTTTTTTTAAATAACAATCATTAAGTACATACAATAAAAATTAACAATTATTTACCAAAGCTTCTTTGGAAAAGACTAAAACGAAACAATAATCATGAAGCATTAATCAAGATAGGAAATTAAATAAAGTAATTATTTCCTAAATCAAACTTTAAGAGCCTAGATGCAAAAATAAAATAGTAAACCATAATTTTGAACATAAATACACGATAATAAGTGAAGTAAACTTGTAATCATAAATTAAATATGAGAAGAAGACATGCTAGATGAAAACAACTCTTTACTAAAATAAACGTTAGTAGACAACATCATTGTCCTTGATCTCCACATTGGAACTCAAGATGGAGATGATGAGTAGATGGAAAAGATTCGAGAAATTCAAATACAATTTTAGAGAAGTCATACCTTACTTTTATATATAGAACGATTAAGATTTACATCAAAATAAATTTTATTTTTAATATATAAAAATAGAAACTCAATTTAGCCTCCAAATTGATCCAAAAAATCACAGTCTAAATTTTTTGAGTTTCCTTTAGTGGAGTCACCGATTGGCACCAAAAGTACCTTTACCGACTACTAATTGGTGGTTTGAATTTGGTTGATTATCATAAAATCTAGGGAATTACTATATTTATAAAAGGATTTTTCTGTGTCAATACTCTTGCTTAAGCATTTATTTACGTCAATATGCTTATGTGACCATGCCAACTCGGATATCCAGCGTGGAGTCGTGCTAGAGGGAGGAGATCACAGCCATGCCAAGATGGTGAAGACGAAAAAGAAATGGTGTCACCACTTAGTCTTTTAAAGGAAAAACGAGCAAAACCACAAACAAACAACAAAGGATGAATGCATGAGCTACAAATGTGAAGGCCAGATGTCTGCTAACCAGAGGACGGGCAAGGATTCCTATTACACACGGGGAAGGTGTTAGGCACCCCCGTAAGCCCGAGAAACTCGGTCTTTCTAGTCTAATTCACATGCTAGTGGCTAGATGAATGCTTGCTAAGCCTAGATCGTGCACTAAACATGCTAATGTGATTGCCAAGATAAGACTGGATGAGTGTGTAGGATGGTATGCGAAAACCACGAAGAAATCCCCATGAAATGACGAAATCACAAAATATGACACAACAAAGAAAATCACATGAAATGACGAGGTTTTTGGTGAGAAAAGCTCATAAAATCATACAGGCCTCAAGAAAATCAATAATGCAAACGACTCAGGTCATCAGAACAATGAAAGACATTATGGGAATTAAGATGGAAAAATTGCGAAGAAGTCCATGCAAAATGGGCAAACTTTGACATGTGAAGAAATTCACATAAAATGACGATGTTTATGGAAGGAACGCCTCAGAAAACCATACTTACATCAAAAAGATAAAAAAATGGAGTCAACCCAAGTCCTCAGAATTGTGAAAAATTCATGAAAATCAAAAAAAAGAAAATAATCCGGAAATGGACTAATGTGGGGCCTTTCGGTCAGTTCGTGTACGCCCTCGAGCGATGAAATCGAAATCAAAGAAAAAAATACCGAAACATAGGGATAAAGAAAATCAAATCAAATATCGGATGAGGGACTCCGAAAACAAAGTGAAAAAAAATCCACGAAAGAAAGGCATAAGATGCAGACTCGCTAAAAAGGGATGGACTCATACGCAAATGTAACAAATACTATTTAAAATGCATGAATGTGTACCTAAGTGTGTAAAAAGTGCTAAGGAATGACTTGGACAAGGGTTATGTAAGACTGAGTGCAAAAATTAACATATAGGTGCATGGATTAGTGGTACAGGGGCAATTTGGTCATTTTACTGCCCAGAGATAAATGCATGTATGGGGATGATGCATAGTTTGATTTATGTCAAAATGTATGTCAAATGTAAACAAAATGTTATTTGTGAGAAAAATGTGAAAAGGATAAGATCTTAAAAACCATAAAATGATGTAAACATAGTAAAGGACAAACATGAGGACTAAAATGCAAAATTCATAAAAGGATGAGAATTTGGATTAAAATATATTCAGTGACTTCTACTCTAATGTGCAGATGATTGATCTAATGTGAATGTGGCACTAAGATGTGTGAAAATTGTACTTTGATAATTTCCTGAAAACTCAGGGTCTAATGTGCAAAATTCACACATATGTGCAAATGTGATCAAAATATGAAACTAAAGATTAATTTTCAATGCAAACATGATTTTCAAATGGCACCTATGATTAAATGCAAAAATACGAAATGCAATGAGTGGAAAATGTCAAAAATATGTAAGAAAACATTTAAAAACCTAGATGATGGATTTAAAATTAATCTAAGGGTCTAGATGCAAATTTTCTATGCTCATGAATTGTTTATTAAGAACTCAGGAACTTATATGCAAAAGTTTTGGGCCTGAATGTGATTAAAATTGGGCTTTTATAATGATTAGTGCAATTATGCACTTTCTCCAGGTCAATATGCAAACTTTCTAAGAGGAATTCATTTTTAAAAACTCTAGGGGCTTACTGCAAAAGATCAGGACTTCAATGCAAAGAAAATATGAAAACAGGGACCTAAGCATGATAAAACAAGCATGAATGCATTAAGAATGAAAAATCCAAATATGCAAGGGATTATATGCAAATCTTATAGAGAAAATAAAAGAACGGAAAGTTTTTAAAACTACAAGGGTTTAATCATAAACAAAAGGACAAAATAATAATAAACCAAGGACCTAAGTGCAAACTACCAAAAACCTAAGGACCTGGACCTAAACTACTTCCTTCTAAGTTAGCCAGTGCTCTAATCTCTGAAGAGGGCTCCGACAAGTCACTAGCGGCGACATGGCGGCGGAGGGACTCTGGTGGTGGTTGCGGAAGCCAAAGGGTGACACAACGAGGCTCTCCGGTGCATTGGACAAGGCTGAGGGGGCCTAGGTTGCTTCCCCTACCTCTGGCGCCGGCGAGGTGGCCTGTCGGCGTCGGGGAAGATGACGGCATGATGGCTAGAGACTTACAGGCACTGGGACGGCATAGTGGCGAGCGGAGAAGCTTCTCGGAGTCACGGCGAGGCTTTAGGAAGCATCGGTGTGGACCGAGGTGGCTTGAGGTGTCCCCCTCATCTCTTGGGCCGGCGGAGGGAGTTGCAGCAACAAGGGCAGAGGTCCAGTGGCTGCGGAAAAGGCATGGTAGGTTGAGGAGGTCGCTGGCAGGGAGGCGGGACTTCTAGGGGTGGTTTGAGCGGCGGGGCGTCCGGTGAGCTCCAGTGTCTCCTCAACAGTGATCGACGATCGAAACGGCTGCGGCGATGGCAGGGTGTCTCCGGGCGCACGGGAGGCTTGAGAAGCTCCTCTAGAGCAAGGGAGCTCCAGGAGGAGGAGCAGGGAGAGATAGGAGAGGCCTCAGAGACCTCCTCCCGCTATAGGGGGCTACGGGTCTCGCTAAAGGTGGTGAACCTACCACCAAAGAGGAGTGAGAAGGCAGGCAGGGCTGCCAACTCCGACAGGCTGGCCTAAAGGGGTTCTACGGGCCCTAAATCAGCATGAATTGAAAGTTAAGGGAGGAGAGATTACCTGGATATGGCCTGATGTTCCTCCCGATGGTGCTCGACGGTAGGGCTCTGGTCGCTCCAGCAACGGTAGCTGAGAGCTCTGGATCGCGAAAATGGATGGAAGGAGGTGCTCTGGATGTGTGGAAAAAGGCTAGGCTCGTTGATCATTTCCTTGCTAGGAAGTGAGGATTGCAAAGGGGCTTCGAGCAGGGTCGAGGGGTTCCTCCTTTCGTCTGTCGATGGTGGGATGTTTTTAAACTCCGATAGGGCTCTCCCACGCCATCGATCTTCCCTCGCAAGGACTCGTTGCCGTTGGATTAGGAGCACAATGGAGGAGGAAGGTTCAGAGATCACGGGAATAAAGGATCATGCGCTAGAGATCGTGGGATCTGCCAGAGATGGCGCCGGAGATGTCGCCGGAGAATGCAGGTATCGCCAGAATTATTTTTCTGGCCTTGTAAAGTTTGTGGTTTAAGAATGCATTAGGCTTATTAGCCTTGGCAAATGGACTTAATTTTTAGGGTTTTCTTCTTCCCTTTTTTTTGTTTTAGTTTTGGGTTTTTTATGGATTTTAGGGTTCTTCTTTTAGGTTTTAATTTAGTTTTCGATTTTGTGATTTAGGGTTTAATTAATTGGTTACTTATAAATTAGGTTTTTGAGTTTAATTAGGGTTTTGGATTTTAATTTAGTTTTTGATTTTGTGATTTAGGGTTTAATTAATTGGTTTTTTTAATTAGGTTTTTTGTATTTTGATTTGGGTTTTTGTGATTAATATTTAGGGATTTTAAGGTTTTATTTAACTTAGGGTTTTTTGTGATTTTAACTAAATTCTTTTGATTTTTGTGATTTAAGGTTTAGTTGATTGGTTTTAAATTTGGATTTTAATTATTTTAGGGTTTTTGGGTTTTAATTTAGGGGGTTTTAGGGTTTTAATTATTTCAATTTTAGGGTTTTGGATTTTAATTAGGATTGTGAGTTTAATTAGAGTTTTTGTGTTTTAATTAGGATTTTTGGTTTAATTAGGGTTTTGGATTTTAATTTAGGTGTTTTTAGGATTTTGGGTTTAATTAATTAGGATTCTGAGCTTAATTAGAGTTTTTTTTTATTAATTAGGGTTTTCACTTAATTATTTGGATTTTAAGTGGATTTTATTTAATTAGGGCTTTATTTGATTAATTAGGATTTCACTTGATTAATTGGATTTTTAGTGGATTTAAGTGGATTTTATTTAATTTTGGTTTTAATTGGGTTTTTATTTGATTAATTGGATTTTAAGTGGATTTTATTTAGTTTTGACTTTAATTGGATTTTCTGTGCGATTAATTTGGATTTTAAGCATTTTAAATGACTTTTGTTTAGTTTTAATTCTTAATCATTGTTTCTTGCTTTGATTAGGTTAGAGTGGACTAGTGGGACTGACTGAGTTATGTGGGCTTAGGTGGGCTATGGTTTTGGTTTTAGGTTTGAAAATTGAGGATTTTGGTGATCACAACCAAAGCATTTTCCAAAGGAGTCTGCTGCCTAGTGACTTAAAAATCGTTGTGTCTACAGATGCCCTCTCTGAGTGAGGTCAAGGGAATTGAGACTGATGCTCAGGGTTGACAAGACACCTCACCTGAGTCCACAAGAGAGTGGTATTTACTATGGGGCCGTGAGCCACTTATTCGACGGATGCACCAAAAAGTCATGACTCGTGGCCCATGCATGATGTCGATGCATAGGATGACCTTGATGCTAGGTGATGCATGGGGGCGATGCTGATAACGAGTGGGTAGCTTAGCTCTCTAAGGAGAGCTTGAGTGATTTCCCGACTCGCGCCAAGGGATGCCAGGACAAGGCTTTCGAGCTCGTTGCACGAAAAGGGGGAAACTTGGCAAATGATAGACCTTTCACCTAGAAGGATGCATTGCAAGATACCGAACTTGTCAACCGAGGGATAGACTGATGACAGATGTCAACTGGATAGTCTGGGGGTATCAGCCCACTCCTGACAGTGTGACGGTTGTCAACCAGATAGTTTAGGGTATCAGCCCAAGGAAAAGGGCATTAGGTAAGACTACCAAGCTTGCAAACTATGGGACAAAGTATAATAAGTTGACGGACCTATCGACGGATAGTTTGGGTTATCAGCTTTATGATGAGTTGATGAACTCATTGTCGAATAGTTAGGGTTATCAGCTCAATGATGAGTTGATAGACTCATTGCCGGATAGTTAAGGCTATCAGTCCGATGATGAGTTGACGAACTCATTACCGGATAGTTAGGGTTATCAGCCAGGTGATGAGTTGACGGACTCGTCACCAGATAGTTAGGGCTATCAACCTAGTGATGAGTTTACGGACTCATTGCCGGATAGTTAGGGCTATCAGTCCAGTGATGAGTTGACAGACTCATTGTCGAATAGTTAGGGCTATCAGCCCTGTGATATAAAGTAAGTGTTACCAAGATTCGTCCATCTAAGGCGAACCAAGGATGAGATCATCTAGACCTCGCCTGGTCTAGGAAAGGATAGATATGACACTTGTTCGCCTTGAACGAGACCCAATAGGACAGATTGAGTTTTGCCCCAACTGACACAAAAACCTAGGATGGCTTCGTTTGTCCAAGTCAGGCAACGAAACGATATCCCTGACTGTTAGCTGGGTAGATCCTGGTGCCAAGTTGGCAGGCAAAAACGGGGCAACAATTTGAAGTAGTTGAGCACATGCTACTGCTATGGAAACTCCCTGTCAATCACAATCATCCAATCAAGCTGGCAAATGTGTCCCAATGAATTTATTATAGCAGTCAAATATAATGATGTGATTACACTTATTTTCAGCCTGTAATGAACAAGTAGCATAGAACAAGTGTTAACAGTCTGGGTCATCCCTAGGCCTCTTAGAGTCTCTTGCCTTTGGAAACAACGTAGGACTTGGAACTGCTCCGCAGATTGGCCAGGTTTCCTCCACTTCAGCCTCGTAGTCAGCTGAACAACCCTTGCCTTTTATGACTGCAAGGTTGCTCGATCGGATGGAGCCAATAAGCAGGCGTGACAGTTCCTTTGTCGTCGCATAAGAGCTCAGGGGATACTCCTGGAATCGAACTGGCATCAGTCCTTGAGCAAAGGAGTCTTATCGGTAATCAAATTGCCGCAACACACGGATTGGATGATATTCGACACCATCGGCCAGCCCTGGGAGGATAATAAGCTTCATGTCGGTATCATTGAAGCAAGCTTCAAAGTTGTGAGTTGCCGAAGGAATGATGCGCCAAGCCACCTTGTCTTCTGTCAACCTCTCCAATCGCTCATACTCCTTGCGGACTGATGTGAGTGTGTGAGCGTGACCACTTTGGCAATACAACTCGAAGGCTAACTCTTGAGGGCGTGAGACCTCTACACCTAGATGAGTGGCCAACCATACCTGTACAAAGGTTCCACAACCATAGAAATGTCAGCACCGTCGCAGTGATCGGTCTAGGGCTCCATAAATCTCTGCTACGATAATAAGGGCCAGGTTTATCTGGCGGATTATCACCGCCAAAGCAACCTTTGCGACCTCGATGTTCATGACTGTCCAGCCATGACTAAACACCAGCTCACCTAAGAAGCGGACGACGAAACCTTTCAGCCATAGCTCATCACCCACAGAGGTGCGCATCTTGGCTATCTTGTTAAAGCAAATCAGTTGTAACATAGGAGACTGCCCATCAGTACTGATTAGTTGACGACCACAATCACCGACCAACAGGCCAGTCTGTTCACTCAACACAAAAGAGTATCCGTCTCGCCGCATAAATACAGCGGACCCAAGGAACTTCGACAGACAACACACCTGACGAACTTCTTCCAAAGTAGGGGTTAGTTCAATTCTTCCAAAGCGAAATGTGTGGTTTGCAGGCTTCCAGAACCGAGCGACTGCACATAAGAAGTAACGGGAGACCTCCACATTTGCAATGTTTAAGAATTTCGAGGAGATTCCCCAAGTCTACAGCTTGTCATGATCATCATTTGTTAACTTTCTGATCCATGCCCGGAGGACCTCTAAGCAACTGACCGGTATGACCATCTTAGGGAAGCCCATGACTAATAGGGGAGTCGTGGCCTTTCTTTATTCGAGTTTGCAAAACATTATTAAAAGAGTAATCAGAATGACAAATCACATTGTTCCATGCACACAATATTTCATACAGTCCAATGTCAATAGAAAAGTCATAAATTGTTGTTGAAGGCTGAGTCATATGTTAGTAGCCATCCTGAAACTGTGCAAAGGAGACTGCTAGATAAAGCTAACATGCTTGCGGCCCGAGTGCACAAGGTTACCTGCGTGGTGGTGAGTAGACAGACTCGTCGCCGAATAGTTAGAGTTATCAGCCCTATGATGAGTTGACGAACTCATTGCTGGATAGCTAGGGCTATCAACCCAAGGATAAGGGGTTGGTCCTCAGATACAAAAAACCAAGAAACTCGAACCTCCTCTGGTCATAAAGGAGCCACGAGAGAGGACAAAATGCTAGCCTTAGGACTCAAGGAACCAGCAACTTGGATCTCTTCTGAACTTAGAGGAGGCGCGAGAGAAAAAGACAAATGCCGGTCCTAGGACTCAAGGAACCGGCAACTCGGATTCCCTCTGGACTTAGAGGAGTTGCAAAAGAAAAAGACGAAGGCTGCTTCTAGGACGCAAGGAAACAGCGACTCAGATCTCCTCCGGACTAAGAGGAGTCTCGAGGAAAGGATAAATGCTGGTCCTAGGATACAAGGAAACAGCAACTCGGATCTCCACCAGAATCAGAGGAGTCTCGAGGAAAGGGATAAAGGTTGTTCCTAGGATGCAAGGAAATAGCAACATGGATCTCCACTGGGATCAGAGGAGTCTCGAGGAAGGGGATAAAGGTTGTTCCTAGGATACAAGGAAATAGCGACTCATATCTCCATTGGTATCAGAGGAGTCTTGAGGAAGGGGATAAAGACTGGTCCTAGGATACAAGGAACCAGCAACTCGGATATCCACTGGGATCAGAGGAGTCTCGAGGAAGGGGATAAAGGCTGGTCCTAGAATACAAGGAACCAGCAACTCAGACCTCCTCCAAACATAAGGAGTCTCAAGGAAAGGGATAAAGGTTGTTCCTAGGATACAAGAAAACAACAACTTGGATCTCCACTAGGATCAGAGGAGTCTCAAGGAAGGGGATAAAGGTTCATCCTAGGATACAAGGAGCCAACGACTCGGATCTCCACTGGGATCAGAGAACTCTCGAGGAAGGGGATAAAGGCTGGTCCTAGGATACAAGAAACCAGCGACTCAGATCTCCTCCGGACGTAAGGGAGTGTCGAGGAAAGGAGTAAAGGTTGTTCCTAGGATACAAGGAAATAGCGACTCGGATCTCCACTAGGATCAGTGGAGTCTCAAGGAAGGAGATAAAGGCTGGTCCTAGGATACAAGGAACCAAGCACTCGGATCTCCACCATACTTAGAGAAGTCTCGAGGAAAGAATAAATGCTGGTCCTAGGATACAAGGAACCAGCGACTCAGATCTCCTCTAGACTCAGAGGAGTCTCGAGGAAAGGGATAAAGGTTGTTCCTAGGATACAAGGAAACAGCGACTCAGATCTCCACTGGGATCAGAAGAATCTCGAGGAAGGGGATAAAGGCTGGTCCTAGGATACAAGGAACCAGCGACTCGGATCTCCTCCAAACATAGCGGAGTGTTGAGGAAAGGATAAATGTTGATCCTAGGATAGAAAGAACCAGCGACTCGAATCTCTTCCAGACTTAGAGGAGTCTCGAGGAAATGGATAAAGATTGTTCCTAGGATATAAGGAAATAACGACTCGAATCTCCACTAGGATTAGAAGAGTCTCGAGGAAAACGATAAAGGTTGTTCCTAAGATACAAGGAAACAGCGACTTGGATCTTTACTGGGATCAGAGGAGTCTCGAGGAAAGGGATAAAGGCAGTTCCTAGGATACAAGGAAACAGCGACTCGGATCTCCACTAGGATTAGAGGAGTCTCAAGGAAGGAGATAAAGGCTGGTCCTATGATACAAGGAACCAACTACTCGGATTTCCTCTGAACTTAGAGGAGTCTCAAGGAAAGGATAAATGCTGGTCTTAAGATACAAAGAACCAGCGACTCGAATCTCCACTAGGATCTGGGAGTCTCGAGGCAGGGAATAAAGGCTGATCTTAGGATTCAAGGAAACAGCGACTCAGATCTCTTCTGAACTTAGAGGAGGCGCGAGAGAAAAAGACAAATGCCGGTCCTAGGACTCAAGGAACCGGCAACTCAGATTTCCTCCGGACTTAGAGGAGTTGCAAGAGAAAAAGATGAAGGCTGCTTCTTGGATGCAAGGAAACAGCGACTCAGATCTCCTCCGGACTAAGAGGAGTCTCGAGGAATGGATAAATGTTGGTCCTAGGATACAAGGAAACAACAACTCGGATCTCCACCGAGATCAGAGGAGTTTCGAAGAAAGGAATAAAGGTTGTTCCTAGGATGCAAGGAAATAGCAACATAGATCTCCACTGGGATCAGGGGAGTCTCGATGAAGGGGATAAAGGTTGTTCCTAGAATACAAGGAAATAGTGACTCATATCTCCATTGGTATCAAAGGAGCCTCGAAGAAAGGGATAAAGGCTGGTACTAGGATACAAGGAACCAGCAACTCGGATCTCCACTAGGATCAAAGGAGTCTCGAGGAAGGGGATAAAGGCTGGTCCTAGTATACAAGGAACCAGCAACTCAGACCTCCTCCAGACTTAAGGAGTCTCAAGGAAAGGGATAAAGGTTGTTCCTAGGATACAAGAAAACAATGACTTGGATCTCCACTGGGATCAAAGGAGTCTCGAGGAAGGGGATAAAGGTTCATCCTAGGATACAAGGAGCAACGACTCGGATCTCCACTAGGATCAGAGAACTCTTGAGGAAGGGGATAAAGGCTGATCCTAGGATACAAGAAACCAGCGACTTGGATCTCCTCCTGATGTAAGGGAGTGTCAAGGAAATAAATAAAGGTTGTTCCTAGGATACAAGGAAACAACGACTCGGATCTCCACTAGGATCAGAGGAGTCTCAAGGAAGGAGATAAAGGTTAGTCCTAGGATACAAGGAACCAGCCACTCGGATCTCCTCCATACTTAGAGAAGTTTCGAGGAAAGAATAAATGCTGGTCTTAGGATACAAGGAACCAGTGACTCAGATCTCCTATAGACTCAGAGGAGTCTCAAGGAAAGGGATAAAGGTTGTTCCTAGGATACAAGGAAACAGCGACTCAGATCTCCACTAGGATCAGAAGAATCTCGAGGAAGGGGATAAAGGCTAGTCCTAGGATACAAGGAACCAGTGACTCGGATCTCCTCCAAACATAGCGAAGTGTTGAGGAAAGGATAAATGTTGATCCTAGGATAGAAAGAACCAGCGACTCGAATCTCCTCCAGACTTAGAGGAGTCTCGAGGAAATGGATAACGGTTGTTCCTAGGATATAAGGAAATAACGACTTGAATCTCCACTAGGATCAGAAGAGTCTCGAGGAAAACGATAAAGGTTGTTCCTAAGATAAAGGAAACAGCGACTCGGATCTTTACTGGGATCAGAGGAGTCTCGAGGAAAGGGATAAAGGCAGTTCCTAGGATACAAGGAAACAGCGACTCGAATCTCCACTGGGATCAGAGGAGTCTCGAGGAAGGGGATAAAGGTTGTTCCTAGGTGTAGACACCCCGATTTTGAGGTGACCCAGGAATGGGAGTCCCTATGTTGCTTTGGATGTGATCAGCCCTTAAACCGAGCCCCAAACCCATTAGCCAGAGCCCAAATCAGACATTTGTGAGCAGGGCTGGTGCACCAAGTT
>JAMKQA010051980.1:0-15997 GCA_024699735.1 Posidonia australis
TAATTCTTCTCATGATCTTTCAGCTGGCGCGAGGCATACGCCACCACCCTACCATGCTGCATCAACACACACCCCAAACCAGTCCCACAGGCATCACTATAGACTGTAAAACCGCCACTCCCAGAGGGCAAAGTCAACACTGGGGCTGATACCAGATGAACCTTCAACTCATTGAAGCTCTCCTCACATTGCCAATCCCAGGCAAAGTGCACTTCCTTCCTGGTCAATCTGGTCAATGGTGCAGCAATCTTGGAGAAATCCTGAATGAATCTCCTGTAATACCTTGCCAGGCCGAGAAATCCTGAATGAATCTCCTCTTAAAACCCTTCTTGCTAAGCTTAGATATGCATTTTTAGGGGAGAATGACACTCTTCCAGTAATTTTATCATCAAATTTATCTGGTGAACAAGAGAAAAAGGTGGTGTCTATTTTGAGGATGCATAAGACTACCATTATATGGACAATGGTAGATTTAAGAGGGATTAGTCCAACAATTTGCTAGCATAGAATAATCCTAGAGAATGACGCTCATCCCAGGCGTGACCCACAACAAAGGTTGAACCCTATTATGAAGGACGTAGTTAAAAAGGAAATCGTTAAGTGGTTGGATAATGGTATCATTTACCCGATTTCTGATAGTTCATGGGTTCACCAAGTGCATGTAGTCCCGAAGAAGTTGTGCAATACAGTTGTTGAAAACGACAATAATGAGTTAATACCCACCAGAGTGCAGACAGGATGGTAGGTGTGCATTGATTATAGGAAATTGAATGCTGTCACAAGGAAAGATCATTTCCCTTTGCCTTTTATGGATCAAATGTTGGAAAGACTTGCTGGGTAGGGATATTATTATTTTCTTGATAGATACTTAGGATACAATCAGATACCAGTGGCACTCGAGGATCAAGAAAAGACAAATTTTACTTGTCCATTGGGTACCTTTGCATATATGCACATGTCCTTTGGCTTGTGCAATGCTCTAGTAACTTTTCAAAGGCGCATGATGGGAATTTTTATAGATATGGTAGATCAGTTCCTAGAAATTTTCATGGATGATTTTTCCATACATAGGGAGACATTTGAAGAGTGTTTACATCGATTGGAATTAGTACTTGAAAGATGCATTGAAAAAAATTTAGTGCTTAATTGGGAAAAATGTCACTTCATGGTAAACAAGGAATAGTATTAGGGCACATAGTTTCGAGTAGGGGAATCAAGGTGGATCATGTAAAGGTGGATATTATTGCTAACTTGCCTTATTCAAAATCGATTAAGGATATAAGAGCATTTTTAGGACATGCAGGCTTTTATAGGAGGTTCATTAAAGATTTCAATAAAATTGCTCGACCCCTCGCCTCTTAGCAAAGAAGCAATCATTTGAGTTCACTCAGGAGTGTCGACGGGATTTTGATAGATTGAAGGATGCGTTGTCTACCACCCTTGTTGTGCATGGCCCTGATTGGGAAGCATCTTTTGAGCTTATGTGTGATGCTTTAGATTTTGCTATAGTCACAATTTTGGGGTAGAGAATTGATAAATTGCCTAGAGTCATCTATTATGCTAGTAGGACTCTGAATGAGGCTTAGCTCAACTACACTACCACTAAGAAAGAATTTTTGGCCGTGGTTTTCGCCTTGGAAAACTTTCACTCATACCTTGTGGGGACGTGTACTATTGTGTATACTAATCATGCTACCCTCAAGCATTTATTAGCCAAAAAAGATGCAAAGCCATGGCTTATCAAGTAGATTTTATTACTTTAGGAATTTGATTTGGAAATAAAAGATAAAAAAGGGTGCAAAAATGTGGTGGTCGATCATCTTTCTAGACTGAGTAACTTGCCATCCTCTGACACACCTATTGATGATACATTTCCTGATGAACAACTATTATCTATCAATGCAATACCTTGGTATGCAGATTTAGTAAATTATTTAGTGAGGATTGATTCCAGACCATTGGTCTAGACAGGACAAGAAGAAACTCATTGCCAGAAGTAAGCATTTTTATTGGGAAGATCCATATCTATCTGAGTATTGTCCTGATCAAATAGTTCTAAAATGCATCTCAGAGGCAGAAATGGAAAGTATCTTGACATTTTGCCATGACCTAACATATGGTGTACACTTAAGTTCAAATAAGACAACAACCAAGGTACTACAGTGTGGATTCTTCTAGCCAACTCTATTCAAGGATTCTTTGGAGTATTGTAGAAGTTGTGATCGATGCCAAAAGTTGGGACGAATTTCTCGAAGAAATATGATGCCCTTAAATCTCATTTTGGAGGTAGAGATATTTGATGTTTGGGGAATAGACTTCATGGGTGCATTCCCAAATTCTCATGGTTATATTTACATTTTGTTAGTAGTGGATTACGTATCCAAGTGGATAAATGCCATTCCCACCAAGTCCAATGACAACAAAGTGGTGGTATATTTTATTAAGAGCAATATATTTTCAAGATTTGGGGTACCAAGAGCCATTATAACTGATAGAGGCACTCACTTTTGCAATAGAAGCTTTGGAGTGTTAATGAAAAAATATGGTGTCACACATAGATTGGCAACCCCATACCACCCTCGTACTAGTGGACAAGTGGAGGTCTCTAACAAGCAAATTAAGCAGATATTGGAGAAAGTGGTCAAGTAGAATAGAAAAGACTGGTCGGAGAAGTTAAATGATGCTTTATGGGCTTACTATACAACATTTAAGACAATTCTTCATGCATCTCTGTACAGATTAGCTTTTGGTAAGGCTTGCCATTTACTGAGGAACGAAGCATATGAGAATGCAAAATTGGCAAAGGAAAAAGCCAAAATATTTCATAATAAAAAGATTCTTAGAAAAACATTTGTTCCTAGGCAAAAGGTCCTACTTTATAATTCTAGACTCTATTTATTTCCAGGAAAGCAGTACTTCCTAGTGGGGCAGTTGAAATTGAAAATCAAAAGGATGGAAAGATATTTACGGTAAATGGACAATGCCTCAAGCATTTTGTTGGGCGACCATATAAAGATGCAAGTGAAGGGACTAAATTATTTGACCCATGTTACCCTAGTAAGTAAGTGTTTTCTTTCTCCTCCAATAATAAATAAATGAATAGGATGTAATTATAGTTTAAGTTGTAGTGAAGTTCCTTTATCTTGACGTTATAGAATAAGTTGTAAGTTGTCATTTATGTTTGTAGGAGTTAACTAGGACTGGAGGTTTTGAGCGAATTGTTTGACCGATTACGATTTTGTCGCACCATTTTCTTTGATTATGGATTTTTTTTCTTCAACTTGTAAATATCCATAATCTGAAGTTGGTGTTTTGCTTCCTGTATTGTTGCAGCTAATTAATTGAAATATTGAGTAATCACGTCTGTGGGCATAACATCTTACATGTGCTTTCTTCTTGAGGTAACTATTCTCTCTTCAGATTTCGTATTCAAGTTTGTTGTTGTAACTATTCTACTTTCCTAGTGAATCTGATTTTAAGGCTAGTGTTGGTGCATGCGAGCTTGGAGCAAAGAGGGTTCCAATAGATTATCTCGAGTGGGCAGTCCAATAGAAGAAACAACTGGTATGGCTGCTCAGAATCCTGTGATCCCTATGAAAAATAGATGCTATCCTACTAGGACCTCCCAGCCAACTTGCATTAGATTATCTGATCATGATGGTAGTTATTTTGAATTAAAATCGCATTATATCCAGCAGTTACCAAAATTCCTGGGGATGGAAAATGAAGATGCCTATTGGTTTATTCAGGAATTTGAGGAAATATGCAACATGATGAACATTCTGCACTTGTTAGAAGATGTAGTTCGTCTCTGTTTTATTCCCTTTGGATGTAAGGAAGCTACTAAGAGGTGGCTTTGCAAAAAAAGAGGTGGCTTTACATCCTCCCTACAAACTCCATTTTGACAGAACAGTTCTGCATCAAGTTTTTGAATAAGTACAATCCTATGCATAAGACTATTAGGTATAGAAATGAAATATTATCCTAAAGGAAAAAAAAAGGAGATACTTTCTGGAAGTACTTTGAAATATTGGCCAGATGCCCCCACCATGGTATAAAAAAGTGAGGGAAACATAGATTATTTATGACGGCCTTGACATGTCAACCAGAACTAAGCTTGAATCAATGTGTCGAGGCAAATTTATGGAGAAAGGTGAAGACAAGGCATGGCAATTTCTAGAAAACTTGGCCAAGAAAAC
Source organism: Posidonia australis (assembly GCA_024699735.1). Lineage (NCBI taxonomy): Eukaryota > Viridiplantae > Streptophyta > Magnoliopsida > Alismatales > Posidoniaceae > Posidonia > Posidonia australis. The sequence goes on from JAMKQA010051980.1 coordinate 4,200, forward strand.
AGTGCAATGGGAAACCACTCTAGGGGATCCCATAATAGAGAGAAATTTGGGCTCTAGAGGAATGCACAATGTTGATTCATCTATAGCTGTGGAGGCCAAGTTAACAACAATAATGAAACAATTAGAAACCATGAAGGTTCAGGGTCAAGAACATGCTGCTTCAACCATGCCCAGATGTCAAGGATGAAATGGTATTGAGCATGTGGCAGAAGAGTGTGTTTCATTTATGGGACAACCAGACAAACCACCTGAACATGTAGATGCCATGTATCAGAAAAACCGAAATGATTATACTTCTCAGACATACAATCCTGGAGAAACTATCCTAACTTTTCTTGGAGAAGTCAGAATTCTGAGGAGGAGGGGGGAAGTACATCATTTAGTGAGCCAAATGTGGTAGCAAATCAATTTCAGCCACAACCTAACTACCCCCCTCGTGAGAACCAATCGTATGGAGTTAACTGCCGTGAATATCAAGAAGTGGAAAAGAGGACCACGGCTGTAGAGAAAGGATTAGATCATCTTCAGATAATTGCAAAAATGGAAGTACAGATAAGTCAGATTGCCTCAACCTTAGGAAAGAGGGAATAAGGAACACAGCCAAGCCAACCTGTTCCAAACCCTAAGCGACAAGGGATGTCATCTCAGCAACCGTAGCAAATTCCAGGAGGGGCAAGTTTCAGTCATGCCCGATGATTTTATCCAATCTGGGTAATTGTAGGAGTATTTACTGTTTGTAGATATTTATTCCATAAAATTGTGTTGCATTTATTTTATTTTATTTTATTGTTAATGTGTTTGTTAATCTTAGCTGCATTTTGCTTTTAGTTTTTCATCTTCGGGAAGTAGGTACGCCCCATCTATACTTACACTCATTTATTTATGCTTTATTTGCCATATCTTATTACATTGAGGACATTGTAAAGTTTAGGTATGAGGGGGTGGTTTATTCTGTTTAGTCGATTTTGTTTTATCTATTTTATTTCTAATATATATGTGATTTTATTTCTTAAATTAAAAAAAAAGTTTTGCAGTTGTTTCTGTGTTTTGTTGCCCAATTGAAGTTAATAATTAGAAGTAGATGGTTACCTTTGGTGGAAGCCTATAGTGTAGCTAATAGAAGGGATTTTCTGAAATTTTAAGTTGGGAATACTTTTGAAAAATAGCATCATTTGATTATTGTTAAGATTTTATTTTTTTTTGCGCTTACACTATTATCCTTGACTAGGAAACAGAGGAAACCCAAAACACCTTCCATGGGATAATGGACTCAAGATGTTGTCCCTAGGGTTGTCCCGTTAACAAAATATAGACAATGAACTCAAGATATTATTCTTAGGGTTGTTTTGAAAAAAAAAATATAATAATAAAATATTAAAAAAAAAGCTAGAAGCTAACAATCACTAAGTAATCGGATACCTATTCCTAAGCTAAGAAGGGGTATTCACATAAAAAGGTGATTAAAGGTCGACAATTTAATAAAAAAAAACTGGAACAATGTACTTAAGATGATATTCTTTGCATTGTCTAGCTAACTAGAAATAAAAATATAGCGGCAATGGACTTAAGGTAATATTTTGAGGTTATTCCATGAAAGGTTGGTGTTAAGGTGAACTTGAAAATCTTAACCAAGGATCTCATACACGAACATAATTTTTATGAGTTTTAACTTTTAAAAAATGATGTGAACAATAGAATCTTTTCCCATAAATAGAATCAAGGAGAAACCCTAACTATAGTGAAAGTTTTAGACCTAAGCTAAGGGTACATTGGAAGCTTTTTAGTAATTAATGAATATTAGGCAACTACTTTGTTTGTGTTCTTGTTTTGATTAGTTAGTTCTACTTTTTTCTTTTTCTTTTCGTTTTTGTTTTGGACTTTGTGAGTGTATCCACTGCAAACTCTATTGAGATACAACTTGGCTACTTGGATAACCTAAGGGTTTAAAGACTTGTTACACATGCTAATTGCAACCGTGATTTTTATGAAAGTGAGTTAGGATTTTGTTGTTTCTTATTTGTTTTGTTTTTGCTTAAAGTTTTGAATAAGTTAGTTTTCTTTTATGTGCTCTATATTTTGGTTAGCCTAAGCTTTGCTAAGGAACTAGCATAGTTTAGGTACGTGGGAATTTGTTAAACATTAATTTGTGCTCTTTTATACATGCTTATTTCTATAAATTATGCTATTTTAATGTTATTGACAAGATATACAAGATAACTACATTTTCAAGGACTTAATTGTAAAAGAGCACTAAATATACAAATTCCAGAGAAGTTTGTACACAAATTAATGACAGGATGTGGAGAAATTTTATAAGCACACATATTGCCAAAACTAGCATCTCTTACCCTATGTTAATTTTATTTCTTTCTTTGTAAATCTCTTGTCTCACTATTATGTTAATTTTCAGGATTAGTAGGGCTGTTGCTGCAATTTTCTAATGGCAACCAAATAAAAGGAGCTGGGGCAACTCATATGCCCTCTCTCTTGGAACCGCACTCAAAAGCCCTTCTCCTCCAATTGCATGTCTGACGGCTTCCTCACCTCCATCACAACTCCAGCGGCCTTCCTTCTCCTCCAGTGGACGTCCAACACCTTGGTGACAGCAAGGTACTCATACTTTCATGTGGGGCTGATGCTTGAAGGTGGGAGCTCGTGGTTGTTGCTGTGTGGGGGTGTACGAGTGGTGCAACCAAGGACGAGGTGCTGAAAATAGGTATGGCTCGTGCGTGTGAGGGCTGTGGGGGTGTCAACTTCGATGGTAGACCTCTTGTGTGCTTGGCCAAGGGAGTTTTCTCCATCCAAGGATGAAGAAGGTGCTGAGGTTCGTGCCATCCAACCTGTCACGTTCCGGCTTATTTTCTTGTAGAGAAGGTTATTATTTTCTTGTTTTATCATAGTTTAGTTTCATTTACTGTTAAGTTTACATTTGCATCTGAAAATATATTGTTAAAAACCAACTAGAATTTATGTTATGTTTGTATTCTATTTCTGCATGAAGGCATGGCTTGATCTCTTATTATTGAAGCGTTTTATCCTCATGTTTGTGGTTGAATGTTTGTGATTGTTTGCTTGTCCATTGTGCTAGCATTTGTGTGTTGTTTTCTGTGTTTGTGGTCTGTTTTTAGGTGCATGTTCAGATCTATTTTGGGTCGTATGTGTGTTTTGTTTTGGTCAAGTATTGTAGGGTTAATCCTAATGGTCTTTGTTGTAGTTTAGAATTTATTTCAGTAATTTCCAATTTTTGTAGAATTATTTAGAAGCAAAGAGGCGATTCTGTGCAAGCAGAAGAGTTTTTACGAACTTTTTGGTTCTTAATTTTCCTTGAAAATACACTTCATAATCTAAATATTAAAACAAGTTTCATCGAATTTGGTTTTGTGAAGTGTTAGATATGATTTTCTAAAGTTGGAAAGTAGTCACTGCTGAATCCAGAAATTTGCTGTGCCTGCTTACTATTACTGTTAGTATTCTGAAAACATCTATTTAATCCAAAGTTTCTTTTTTTTTCTCAGTTAGTACTCTTCCCTATCTATTCAACAGTATATTATTTGTCAATTTTGGATATCTATGCTGAAAGTTATGATTTTTGGAAGTTGCTGCTGAATTTTGGAATTAATTAGATTCAGAGTCGCCAAGTCTTGAGTTTTTATTTTGTAAATCTTCCTAGTTTTAATTGAATCATCCATTCCAAACATTCCAATCCTCGACCCATATTTGCCATTTTTATACTACAATAGTGTTGTGTACTTGTGATTAATTTTTATAACATAAATTCTACTGACAAGTTTTTTTTCTATTCTCTTGACTCACCTCACTAGCACAAGTTGAAGAGAAACTTGGTAAAGACAAGCTTGGCACATACACAGATAAGCAGTCAACAAACATGCATTTGTCAAACATGGAATCATCATATCAAAGGATAGTCAAACATCTATCAGATAGCCATACATTGTTCAAGAGTTATAGACTTGCTTGAAATAAAATAGAAGTAAACAAAGGAAACCAACAAATTCCTAGCAGCCTAATCCTCCTCGGAGTCGTGCTCCTCATCTCTTAGTGAAGCCAATATGACCTAGCAGTCGGTCCTACGATGCATTCACCTAGTGGTCCTCGCAGAAGCTGCTCAAGTACAAGAAGGTCCGAGAGTAGAGGTAGAGGCACCAATCGAGTCTTCACCACCAGAAATGTCACCCTCCTCTAGTCCAAGGTCAAATTCGCTGCTGCTCTCCATCACCACCTTAGCTCGAGGACTTATGTTCTGAAAATCAAGTAAATAAGTCAGAAACAAGCATTTTATGCATTTTAACAGTTATAAGCTCAAAAATAAGTAGTTATTCAACAAAAAGACTAAGTTAAAAGAAATACCGCCAAGAATGCTTCCTATCGTGCCTAAGAAAACAAGAAAATTGTCAGATTACTGGGGATAGCATCTACAAAGCAGAGGAGTAGTTATAGACTACACTCATAAAGTAGAATACATTACCGTGGCCCGCTGCACGTGGTCATATTAGTTACCTACCTTGTCTCGAAACCTCTGTAACAAGCAACATGTCATAACAAGGCTTATCACATTAAACAAAAGCAAAATGGGTCTAGCTACAAGGAAAAGTAGTTACTTGAGCACAATCTTCAAAGAACCACACCTCCCTTTACTCCTCCCTTAGCTCTTCGTCAAACAAATGAGGTTTTCTAGCCCGCTCAAACCAATTGAGGTACTCATTGTAGTCGATTGAGCAAAAGACGTGTCGGCTCCTCTTGACAAGTGCAACAGTAGTGGTCAATCATGTCATCGCACAAGTAGAAGCCTGGGACTCCATATCCCTAGGAGGAGGGAGAGGAATGTTGAATTTGTTCGCGTATTGGTGATGAATGCATCCAAGGAGATAGTAAGCGGACCTTTTTAAGCAGTAAAATTTCATTTACTTTCATTTGAGTGCCCGAGCAAAAACCAGAGGGCCCAATTTACCCGCTCATATCGCTCGAATGGCCGCAAGTCTGCCTGAAATATAGAAACAAGCAGCAAATGTTAGAACAATGGATTTCCAAGCATCCTCAATGGACAGGAAAGAAACAAATGAAGTGCAGACTTACATCATCAATGTTCAGAAGATCAAAGAGATAATGGAACATCTGATAGATGTATACACTTGAGGCTGCTCGGTGGTCGAGCTTGCACCATTGCCAAGGAAGAGGCAGTAGATCTGACCACAAGCGAAAGAAATAGTGGCCCTGCTCTACGTGCTCCATCCACCAGTACTACAAAGACACATAGATTAGAAAGCCAGCAAATGCAAATAAATAATAATAAAACGACAGAACAAGTGCCAACACTCACTGTCAAGAGCAGGTACAGTCTGATATAGAAGCAGAGGTTCTTGTGAACCACATCGTCCAACCCATAGAGCAGATAAGTGTAGCTAGCGTCGCCCTAGTTGTAGCAATCTAACTTGTTTCCATCAGCAAGATAAACGAGCCAGTCAGTCATCATGCAATATCCCAAAGTATCAAAGAAAATCAACCCAATCAACTTCAGGAAGAAGTGGCAAAGAACAAAGTCAGCCTCCCACAATCTTGGAGTAGGATCCAACCAAATTTTCGTCTACTCCCATAGCCAACTGTAGCGGAAGTAATAGGAGCCTTGGGTTAGTGGCAAACGCTCTTGTCTTAGAAGCCTCGGAACCTTGGAGAAGCCCTACATGACCTTCCCCACTATAAGCTCGCCATCAAAGCTCAACCCAATCAACAACGTCCAATGGTCAGGTAGGATCACCATCTCACCGAACAGGAGGTGAAAAGCATGCGTCTCATGACACCACCTCTCCGCTAGAGTCCAAAAGAACTAGTAGTGCTTGTGAATGGCACGAATCCACTGTAGGCTTCTGAAGGATGTGTGGTGTAGCAAAAAATACCTCAAAAAGCCCAAAAGACACTCAAAATGCTCAAGCATGGGTGCCCAAAGACACTGCATGGCTCGGCCAGTGTCACTCACCTGTCAAACAACAATAAGTTAAGTGAGTAACGAACATGCCTGTTGAAACTAAAGCCTAGAGATTTAAAGAAGGAATATACCTCAAAACTCTTCTTGTTGTTGATGTGGAAGCTACTAAGCAAATGCCCCTTAAAGTGGCCCGACTCCTACAAAATTGAAAACAATCAGTCAGCCTTCAATAAAATAGGACAAGTCAGAAGAAATTTGAACACGACACTTTGTAACACCCGTAAAATTCATTTTGTAATTATTTACATTTTGTGAATTTTATTCCTAGACGGGTGTAGACACTCCAATTTTCTGATTTTGCAAGATAGAGATGTGGTGGCTGAGCTTTAACCCTCATTGGGCCCATTTACTTCATGGAAGCCCAATTGGGCCCAAGAAGGCCCACATAGGCCCATTAAACCCTAATTGAGCTTACTTGGGTCTACAAGACTTATTTGGACCCATTTAACTTTTTTCCGAACCCATTTAGCCCCATTTAGCCCTATTTGGGCCCATTTAGCCCTATTTGGGCCCATGAGAGCCCACAAGGCCCACATAGGCTCATTAAGCCCAATTGAGTCCACCTTGGCCCCAAAGCCCGTGAAGGTCCTTTAGGCCCACTTAGGCCCATGAAAGCCCATCAAATCCACTAAGGCCCATTAAGCCCACTTAGGCCCATGAATCAACCCATCATTCAACCCATTTCTTCTTCTTCTTCTTCCAAATTAACCAAGCCAAAACCATGATTCAACCCATCATTTCCCTCCTCTTCCTCAACATTACCAGCCAGTAACAACCCAACCATGTCCAACCCATCTCACCAAGTTGACCAGCAGCAATCAGGCTCAAGCCAGTGCCACCGGATGTGTCGTCACGAGCTTGGACAACTGTTGATCGCTGTCGACGCGTGGGCAAGCAAGATGGAGGTGTGTGGGGGACAACCGTGGTGCTGGTTGGTTATGAGATGTCGGGTTTTTGTTGCAGTTTGTTACGGTTGTCGTTCTGGATTGTTAGGTTCACCTATAAAAGGAGGTAGAGGTAGTGAATAGAGGGGGAAAAAAGACTGGACCGCACGAGAGAGCAAAGAGTTGAGAGCGAGAGAATTCTAGAGTGAGAGGAGCGTCTACGGGGAGGAGAAGTAGTGGGTTCCAGAGCTCCAGTGAAGCATCTCCAGCCATGTACACCCCCTGATCCCTCCTAGCCATTAAATTTGTTGTAAATGTGTCTTGAATTATGTTTTTGTTTCAAGGTTGTTTGGTCATTTGACCATTTGGGTGCTCTAGTATTTAAGTAGGCTAAGGTACAGATTATGTAACCTTTTTGTCATGTGTGTAACCCTAATTTTTGACTCCCATTGAATAGAGAGAACACCTCCCTCTTCTCTCCAAATCTAGGGTTTCATGTGAGGTTCATTTGTGGAGGATTGAATGCTTGGATTTGGGGATTGTATTTGATTTCTTCTTCTCCACTCGGCACAACAAAATTCTTAGTCCTCTAGGTCTCTTTCTCTTCCTGGAGCAGTACCAGGGGATCCAGAGTGATCCCCTGGTCAGAGAAGCTCCACCGTGTCCCGCCGTCGCCATTCTACGGTGATAAAGGTAGGGGGGCGATCCAGGAAACGTCCTGGGCCCTGATCTTTCTCTCCACCTTCCCTGGCCTCCCTGGTGCTTCACTACCCCTTGGATCATTGCTTCATCGCTCCCAGTAGCCAGTACGCCACTCGCCGAAGGAACACACCATTCTTGTCATCGTCGGAGAAGACGATGGGATCCAGTAGAGCAACGCGAGCCTCCAGCCCCCCACGCTGCTCCAAGCTCCCACAATCACTCCACGACGTTCCCTAAGCACTCTGGAACCTCCAGGATCGTGTCCTCACCACTGGAGCACCGCAGCAACCGAGCTCGCTGGAGACAGACCACCGTCGACTGACACAACCCTCCTACTGCTCCATTCAGTTCCACGAGAGGGGAGGGGGTTCCTCCCGATGCCCTGAAGCCCTCTAGACCACCGGATTGCAGTGCTGTCGCCTCAAGCACCTCGAGCCTCCTCAAGTACGTTGCTGGAGCAACCCCGACGGCGAGCAAGGTGGGAGGGTTGACCCAGCCGTCAAGGTTTCGATCCACTCCATTGGATCCTCCTCTCTTTCCTTTTTCTTGCCTCCCGTGAAGTCTGATCTAAGATTAGACCACGGGAAGGCCTTGTTTGCCTCCTCCGGACCATCGTTTCTTTTTTCATTTTAAAAAACAATTTAAAACATTTTATTTGAATAAAATACAAAAAACATTGTTTTTCTTTCATTTAGGTCCTTCTAGCATTACTTTTAGGTCCTTTTATTACATATAGGTACTGCAATCTTTTTTCATAAATCTTTCGAATAAAGTTTTAACTGAAAATATTACATGTTTTACCCTGAACATTTAAAATAATGTTTTCTGAGTTTAAAACTTTAATATAAGCCCTCTAGATTTTTTGAAATGCTTTTTCTTTAGACAAATTGCATAGAGACCCTAGATTTCCTTGGAATCTTTCTGACAGTTTATTTTTTGCTGTGAAAATTACATATCAGCCCTTACACTTCTCAAAATGTTTCTGAATGCTCATTTTTGATGGTTTATTTGCATGTAAGCCCCTACATTCTTCTGAAACTCGATGGAAAGTTATTTTTGTTGGTTAAATTGCACTTTAGCCCACATGATTCTCTGAAACTTTTCTGGATGCATGTTTTGCTGGTTAATTTGCATTTAGACCCTTGGACTTTGCAGAAACTTTCCAGAATGCACATTTCTTTGGTTTATTTGCATTTAAACCCTTAAACTTTTTTTGAAAACTTTTTTGAAGCATGTTTTCTTAGGGTAAATTGCATTTTAACCCTCTATCTTTATTGTAATTCTTCTGGATGTTTTTTTTCTACTGAGTAATTTGCAGTTTAGCCCCTGTACTTCACTAATTTTACTCTGATTGTCTGTTTTCTAGGGTAAAATGACCATTTTGCCTCCGAAACTTCCTAGATCATTTCTGAGACATTTTCTTGCATTTTTACCTTGATTTTGTGCAGAATTGATTTAAATGCATGTTTAGTAGTAGAATTGCATTCTGACTCCTAGAGAACTTCATTTTGACTAAGAATGCACATTTGACCCCAGAATTCTTCATACTTGCATAGAATGTATTTTCCTATGTATTTTTGATGATTTGGGCTTCCGAACTTCAGTTTTCCTCAGAATTTGGGCTTTTTGCACAAAACCCCTTAGAGTTTTCATATTTGCATTCACACTTGCATTTTGCATATCTTTTCACATCTTTCCACACAAGTTTTCTTGTCTTTTCCTTCCTTGCTTTGTGCACGCTTTTCTAGCTGATTTCGAGCTTTGTTTTCTCGTCATTTCTCGGATTTCTCCCGGTTTTCGCCTTTAGATTTGTTTTGGCTTTCCATCGCCCTAGGGTGTACTGTAAAAGGCTTACAAAGCCAACATTGTCCCAAAATGAGGATTATTTTACCCTTTTTGATTTTCTCGAATTTATCCCAATTTCCGCTATTTTGCGAGATGCTTTCCTAGAATTTCTTGATTTTCCTCATCGCCCAAGGGCGTATAGTAAAGCGGCATTAACAATGCCTACATTTGACCCTCGGATTAACTTTTTCCCTTGATTCCTTTTCTTTGCGTTGATTTGGCATGTTTTTAGTCATCTTCATGCATGAGCATATAGAATAAGCAAGCATACATTTAGCAAACCATTGACAGTAGGAAACTTAGAAAGACCGAGTTTTCTCGAGCGCATGGGGGTGCCTAACCCCTTCCCCATGCGTAACCAGAATCCTTACCCTTTCTCTGGCCCGCATTCATTTGTGCATCGTCCATTAGGCACGGATCACACATGCATTCTACATTTTGTTTTGTTTCTTGATTTTCTTGTGTTGTTTTGGTTTTCCTCGTCTTTCCATTAAAAGACTAGGTGGCAACTCCTTTCCTTATTCTTTTTGTCTTCCCTTGGTGTTTCCAGGTCTAGTCTCTTCCTTCGGATTCACCATTTTCGCCGTGACCTTATCGGATCTCCTCGTGTATTTCTGCACACTGAGTAGTAGGAGAGTCGCACAAGGGTTCCACCAGCATGGTCACAGGAACTGGCGACTCCACTGGGGATAATCAGATTCTAGCTTTCGTTCTGGTTTCCCTACTTGTCTTTGGTCTGTTTACATTATGCTTGCTTGCTTGTGATATTTGCTTGTTTATATTTTGACTGAAAATGCCTTTTTTGCTTTCTTTACACTATTGCTATGCCACTGCACATGCACATGATCTGATTCATGCTTTGTTTGTCGGTGCTTGCTTTTTATTCAAATACTTGAGCACAACACAAGCACATGTCATGCTTACGCCTTTTGTTTGATTTTTCGGATGCCATAATTGTGTGTTTTTCCCTTTTTTTGAGTTTGCCATGGTTAGGAGAGTAGAGACTTGTTCGCCTCCCTATCTGGTTAAAGTAAAACACACAAATTCAGACGAACAATTAAATAAGGCGTAACTAGAGACAAATACTCACAAATCCCTCTGGTTAAAATACACAAACTCAGTTGAACAATTAATAAGGATTAACTAGAGACAAATGCTCACAATCCCCTCTGGTTTAATAATATGCAAGTAAAAGGCACCAAAGCATATCGCATGTTTGATCATATAGGGCATGCATCTTCTCCTCTCGGTCTACCCATAGTCTACAAAGGACGATCCAAGCAGCCCATTTTATAGCTTTGGCGTAGGACGTGTTGCTAGTTTGTCCCCTTTGTCTAGGGTCGTGTCAGTGCTAGTAGAGGATACAGCTCCATGCTACTACAGGAGACGAGGCCACCAACACACCACTCGTTCACTGCCTGCGCTTTGGCCAGGATTTAGAGCGAGGACCTTACTTTTTGACCAGAGTCAAAACCCAAACCCATGAGTGCGTCCCATGTGGTCAGCCCCATGTGGGACATGCATGGTGTAAGAGAGCATGTTAGTAGCATTCATGTGCACGTGTGCCATTCATGCCACCCTAACAAATAATTGCATAGCTAACTTATTTTCTTGTGTTGTCTTGTCTTCACTATTTTTCACACACTCTCTCTTTTCTACTGACACTTTAGGTTTCTTTTCCTTGACTAGGATTTGAGTTCTTTGTGAGTTCCTAGGTCTAAGCCCGGGAGTTCCTTTCTGTGACCTCGTTCTTGAGGTATTGTTCTCGACTGTCTCTTCCTGAGCTATTCGTCGATTCCGACGATAGTTTCTCGTAGGCGTCGTCCTTTTATTTGCAATCGTAGCCCTGTCCTCACCCGTTCGCGGTCCATCATGGCCCAGCGAGCTTCTGAGATCTCTGCATCAGTTGCTTTGGAGGGGATTCCTGTTTCTGCCCCTCCTCCCTCTTTTGCCCTGTCATCACTTGTTCCTTCATCGCTCCATGGTGGCTTCTTCCCAGCACCTGAAGCTCCTCGCCCTCCGATTTCGGGACACTGGCAGACCTTCACTGGTCTGAAGCCCGCTACAGAGTTAGTCACTGTAACAACTTCCAGGGTATCTGATCAGACAGTGCCCTGTTGTGACCATGCCGGTGGAACCCCTGGGCGCGGTTCATCAAACCTACTTCGGTGTGTGGAAATACAGTGGGAGGTCCGATATAGTCACGGCGAAAATGGTGAATCCGGAAGCAGAGACAAGACTCAGAAACACCAAAGGGAAGACAAAAAGGATAAGGAAAGGAGTCGCCACCTAGTCTTTTAATGGAAAGACGAGGAAAACCAAAACAAACACAAGAAAATCACGAAACAAAACAAAATGCAGAATGC
>JAMKQA010051981.1:0-11331 GCA_024699735.1 Posidonia australis
ATTTCAATCACAGTCTTGCATAAGCATGTAGAATAAGCAAACACACATTCATCAAGCCCTTAGCAAGCATTTGGACTAGAAAGACCGAGTTTCTCGGGCGCACGAGGGTGCCTAATACCTTTCTCGTGCGTAACAGGAATCCTTACCCATCCTCTGGTTAGCAGACATCCAGCCTTCCTATCTGCATCTCATGCATGCATTCATCTTTTTGTGATTTTCCTCGTCTTTCCCTTAAAAGACTAGGTGGCGACTCCTTTTCTTTTTCTTCTTGTCCTTGCGCCTTCGCCATCCATTGACATGACTGTGATCCCTTTCCCGCCTCCCTTCAGGTCCGGCATGGTCACAATAATCATGATATAATTTTTTTTTCTATAAAGCCCACAATGAAAAATGCATGGCTCCACCGCTAGGGATATGAAATCGAACTCATTAACTTGAGAATTGTGATCCATGATTTTAAGCTTCCATTTAGTAATGGGTGTACCACTTTCTTGTAAAGGAGAAGTTCAAATAGCAATTGGATAGAGAAGATCCGGGTCCGGAAAACCAATGGATGCCAATATCCAACTTCAAAAGTCCTGGTCGTCCAAACCACACCGCTTCTACTGTCCCCACCATCCAACACGTTGCATGGAATCACACACTCGTCGGACCATGGGCACAGCCACCGGCCACCGGCCACTATCAACCGCCCCTCCCCCATTCCTTAAAAACCATCCTCCTCCACTTCCACCATGCAATCCGGAAATGACCACTGCTCTCAATCCCCACACCAACAATGGCGTCCCAGAAGGAACCGAAGAAGGAAGAGAAGCACGACGACGACAAGAAGAGTACCATGTTTCCCGGAGGAGATCCGCAAGCACCGCGCCACTGCGCAACAGAACTCCATCGAGGCCATCCGTGCCGCCGCGGCTTCCGTGAAGGATACGAAAGACTCTGTCTCGCATGCCGGGCGCGGGTGATGCGACGGCTTAATTACGCTGCGGCCAAGGGCGTCGAGGCGAAGGACAAGGTGGCAAAAGGCGCTAAGGTGGCGGCTGATCATGCTGCTGAGAAAGGCGGTGCCGCGAAGGACCACGCGGTCGCTAAGGGAGTAGAGGCCAAGGATCCGGCTGCGGTGGCCTCGGAGAAGGGCACGGAAGGTTACGACGTAACGAAAGAAAGCGTTGGTGGCGGTGGGCAGAAGGCTGCCGACTACAGGCAAACTGCGGCGGAGAAGGCGATATAAGCAGCCGTAAAGGCGAAGAAGGCAGCAGCGCAGAGAGCAGCGGAAGCGAAAGAGGCCACCGCAGCCGGAATATGTCAGGACGAAAGCCAGTGAGACAGAAGAGGAGGTTGCAGGGGAACACGTCGAGCCCAAAAAGAAGCAAAAGAGACAATGAAAGAACGGAACAAGTACCAATCTGCTTAGTTTAAGCATGCACATATGATTTCGTGTTGTTTGGAGTTGATTTGAGATGTAAATTTTGATGTTTTGCATTTGGTGGCCTGTATTCCATGGTTAATTCTTTGTTGCAGGATGCTGAAGAGAGGAAGGCTCATGAAAAGATGGGGGATCTTTCCATGGAGAAGATGAACCAGCTAAAACAGTTGCAGTACCACCAACAGGTAGAATTGGAGGTGGGATACTGGCATTGCTCAAACAGCAAAAGAGTTGATTCTGGGACGTGATCATGAACAGAAATAGTAGAAGTGTATGTAGTGGTCTTGGTTGTTTTGGCAACGAATATTTAATGTGCTATGTTTTGAAGTAATTTTTCTGTATAATAGACTGGTTTATGTTAATTACAATGCAACTCAGATGTCTAGCACTCCGTTGAAGACCTGCAAACATGCTTTTATCGACTTTGATTTTGTTGGTTTTTGCTCTGTAGTTGACAGGAGTTAGCCTTGTCCCTCAGCTCCTGGAATGCTCTCATGGTTTCTACATCGAACCCACCTGCAAACTGCAAAAAAATAAACAAGGATTAGAAGCCTTACTACTACGGTACTAACTCAGTAATGGTGAACGAAAAATGATTAAAATGTGTGATACCTGATGTACTCTGAATGCAAACCTAACACCTTGGAGAACAAGTTCCTCTACCTCTGGACCTCCACCCGCTGCTTCGAGTTCAGCAGAAACTCCCTTCATGGATTTCATTGCCAACTTCACAGATGCCAGTTTGATCTGCACATGAAACAGTCTTGTTAATATATACTATGTCTCATCAGAACCAAAGAAGATTAGTAGATCATTTCGTGACCCTCAATTCTTAATTACCTCAGACACCAGGCCGGTGTCCAGCATCCATTCCCATGGGATCCTAAACCCTTTGTATCTCTTCATTGCTGTCTCTCTAACACGAGAGAGGTTGTACACTCCATGCTCCAATCTATCGTTTTTAAACCAACAAAAACATCAGAATTAGCTACAAAATGTAAAATTGTAAAAAAACTAAGAACACGAAAAGGCAAAGATGGTAGGCATTACTTTTCTAACAACGCTTGCATCTTCTTCATGGATGCACTGCAATGCTGGTAGCCATCGTCTCGAAACGACGATGCCTCGGACTCGAGCTTCTTGAGATCACTGTACCCAAATGCCGCCTCCCTCATTGCATCCGCCTTCCTCTCCGGCCACTCAAAATGCTTCAAAACAGCCCTCTCATCCACCTGAACAGAGAACAGGATTAACCACCGAAGCACAATTAACGACTTGACTAGAATCAAAGGTTGAGGTGGTGGATGGTGGAGAGAGAGATACCAAGAAGGAGAGCTCATCGTCAAGCCATTTGACAAAGGCAACAACGTCGTCAATGTTGGTGAAAGCTGCATTGTCCACTTCCTTGATCAGGAATCTGATGAAGTCTCCTTGTGTTTCCACCTCCGTCTTTATCTGTCAAACACTCCCAATTAACGAAAAATTAAGACCGCTGAAGACAGAATTACCGTTTTATCCTAAACTAATAATCACAGTTTGCGACTTGGCTTTAGCTATCAGCTTTTATGGCAATGTCGCAAATAAGGACAACAGTAGTGATGACGGGAGCTTACCGCGAGGAGATAGGTGGACCGGTTCTCGATTTCTCCGATCATGTCCTTGGGATTGGCGGTGGAGGCGGTGGCCGAACCATCCGGGACTCCGCCACTAGACTCCCGTTTGGAATCTCTCCGCATCAACGAATGGTAGAACTCGACGACCTCCGGCACACGTCTCACTTTGGCCACCTCCGGTTTCAGCCCCCTGGACGGCGGCGGCGGTGGTGGCGGTGGAGGCGGTAGTGACCCACTACTTGACGTCCTCGGTTTCACTGGGGGCGGCGGCGGAGGCGGTGGAGCCAACGGCTCTGAAGAAGACACCGAACAAGAAGGCAAAGAAGAAGAAGAACCACACGACGACGAGGAAGAAGAAGTAGAAGAGCAAGTGGGAGTAGGAGGTGGCCTTGGAACTCTCGGAGCGCGAGACTCGAAAGCGGAGATCACCGACTCAGAGATTTCCAAATGTGAACCTTCTTCCATCTGATCACCAAGACAACGTTTGGTCTCCGGCACACTCGAGTCAAGCTTAGAACTCTTGGAATTCGAAGTTGGTACTTCCACTCTCGCCACCTTCTTCGAATTCTTCACACCATGAACCTGCACCTTCCTGGTCGAAGAACACTCATCACCAACAACGAGAACATCCTTGCTCTTCTTCTCCTTGCTATTCCTCTCCACCATAGCTTTCTTCAGCTCCTCGATCTCGTCCTCCACCTCCACAATCCTCCTCTCCACCTCCCTTTCCTCCTCGTCCTCCACCAACACCATCTCCTTAAGCTTCTCCACCTCCAAACACAGCACCTCATTCTCCTCCTCCAACCCCGCCACCTTCCACTTCTCCCTCTCCAGCTCCTCATTCTTCGCCGCAATCTCCTTCTCCAAAAAGGGTACCACCGCAACGGTCTCCTTGAGTATTTTGTACTCCAGCAGCTCGGTCTTGAGCCGGGCCTCTCTCTCCTGGAGCTCCTCGACGAGGCGGAGGAGGTCGGAGATGGAATGGCTGGGGTTGAGTTTGGGCTGGACTTGGGCGGAGGAGGTGCGGGGGAAGTAGCGGGAGAAGCCGGAGGCGGAGGAGGATTTGGGTTGGCTCGCGGGTGAGGAAGAGTGGTGGTGGTGGTGGCGAGGAGTGGGGGGGGTGGTGGACCTCTGGAAGCCCATCGCTGCCTTGACCTTTCCGGCCACCATTGGCCTGACGCCTTCAGTCAACTTTTTTGCAATCAAAGAAGAACCCCACAAACCCAGGAACGGCTAATTCTAGATTGGATTCCGGGTTTGAATCACTGGGGAAGGAGGTTGAGGAGGAGGAAGGAGTTTGTGGTGGTTCGAGGTAGGGGTTTTAGTAATGGTGGTTGGACAGAAGAGGACAAGAGTGGAGTTTGGAAGCGGGGTTTTTTTTTTTGTTTGTGGTATTGGAAGGTGGGAAAGATAAAGTAAGTGCGGAGGAGAGGAAGGCTGCAACGGCTGGATCCATATCCACATGTGTTTGTTGTGAAGTGAACAGGTGCTCGTGCTTTCGAGTTACCCCGAAGGATTTTTGGAGTGTAGTATATACGTGAATCCTGTAAAGGAGAGATTTTATCAGATGATATCGCAGTCTCACTGACTTGTGTATTTTAGGATTTCTAGAACCAATACAACACAGTTTTTTTTTTTTACAAACGATACTAATTTTATTTTTTTTCTATCGATCGTATCATGATAGTTGATTCAACACAGTACAGTATCGGATGAATAAATCTATGTCTTCGTTTCGAAGCATTAATTATATATCTGCAAGAGTAGTAGAACAACTTTCTTGAAAAGTTGAGAAGTTTTGATATAAAATCTTCAGAACGAGAGAAGAGAAACCTTGAACAGCTACCAGGCTTATATAGTCAAATTAGTAGTGTCGGCGTGATTTTTGAGTTGGCCTGATGGTAGCTAAATATATAATCTTTTAATCCACTTTATTTTCTGAACTATAATATAATTTCACTATTTTTTGGGATTCATTTTATTATTGACTAAAACATTTAATTTTAATGACTGAAATAACTTGAATCTGACTAAAGCTTGGGAACCGTAAATTAGTGTGTCATGTTTATCAGATTGCATTGAAAATTTGATTACATGTCACTTACACTATAAAGATATAATGTATAAAGGTTATTTTTCAAACAAGGAAAAAATAATAACCATGATAGCTGTATGTTATCACGCAACCACATTTCCCTTCTCATGATATATTTTCTGCTGTCCTAGTACAGTAATCTTACTTAGAATACTCCAGACAAGAATGTCTCACAGCCTAGCTCATCATTGCTCACACAAGACCCACCACTTGGCCGGACCACTGTACTGTATACTGTATATTTACGTGCCAAAAATTAATCCGATTTGTCGGCGTGACAGCTTTGCATGTAACAAATATATAGCAGAAAATTTCAAATGGCCTTGACTAACATCTTGCAAATTTTGCTGTTCCTCGTGAACTCTTTCATATGTTACTAATGGAAGGCGGTTGCTGGCTTCTGATATGTGTCACCGTAGACCAAGCCTTCTCCTTCTTGTAAAACCCAAAAGCTACAAAATGTTATAGGAAGTAATAAACCATGCGAGCTAAAGGCAAAGCACACAGCAAAGAAAAGGAAGGGATGGATGGTTTTCCAATTGAGGGAACTGAAATGATGGTAACGATGGAAAAGACCACTCCAACCACCACCTTACACCTTCATGCCAACTCCGTCGTGCATGATCTTGGATGTCATGGAGTTGAGAAATGGCACATAGCTATGAATAGAAGAGAAGAAGATGAGTAATTGGAGACATTATGGTTCAATTCTCGTCAGTGGCAAAAATCAAGAATTTAAATTAATAGAGGTTGTTAATAAATAAAGAATATTTATAAAAAATTTAAACAAATTAACATAATATATCATCTAATAACAATTGTCTTTGATGAGACTTCATATTTTGAAGGTTTTGTATTATTACTGTATCATTAATGTTATTAAATAGATCATTTGTAATGTAAGTAACTAAAGTATTATTCATTCAATTATCATCCATTCGATTATGTAATTTTATTTTGACAATATTCATTTTGGAAAAATACCTTTCACTGTAGCAATTGGTAATGTTAATACCAACTTGATAAATAAATAAAAGATCAACTCATCATTAAGGTATAAATAATCATTTGAAGAAAAGTCCATACGATAAAATTCTACTAGATGGATCAATTTATTTGTATTAAATGCCTTGAATGAATCACTTGGATCTAAAGATGTCGTACAAAATAGTAAATCTGTATTTACATCTGAACGATTATTGAACTCTTTAAGTTGGATGTCAATGACATAATTAAACAACTTAATAGGATAATGATAAAGGTTTATTATTTATTTTGCCCCTCTACATGAACACCTTTCATGTATATGTTTATCTTTCATGTCAGAAACATTAATTTTATGTTTTACACAAAATAAAAAAAACTTTTACCTGCCTAAAAAGGAATTTTTCTATGAATTTTTACTCCGTCTAGGAATTTTTCTATGACCCGTACTCAAGTCTCAAGGTTCCAACTTTTACCTGCCTAAAAAGGTGTTATTGCACTTATCAACTATCATTTGTTCAACTTTTGTTTTTAGCATATTAAAATACCACAGATATATTATTTTTCATATAGCGAAATTTTCCACTGTGCTCGGACCACTCAGCGGTCCCCTTCCACGCATGTAGTAGTTATTTCCTCCAAGGTCTCCTCCCCTCTTGTATGTGATCGCAGCGAAGGACAATAGTCCCCTACTCTTACAGACCTCCTTCACTAATAATGGACCTTTGCTTATACAACAAAGTTGAAGAAGTTTTTTTTTTTTTTTTTTTCTACAGACCGTCAGAGTCCTCAAAACATGTCATTCAGTTCTATCCCACGACACCTGCAATTAACTTATATCCTACGAATTTTGCCAGCAATGGCTATATCTTGCCATCATGGAGATAAAAACAACAAACACCACATGCAGTGTTTCCCATAAGATCACCTGCATATGCAGAAATCCTAAGCATTTACCATGTATCTGTGCTTGCAGGGCAGAACAAAAGGGTCCCCTTCTCATCAATTTATTATGGTAACAGGTAGGCTGGTAGGGTAGGTATACGGAGTTCTCACAGACAAACATTGAGAGGAGCCATGGGAAGGGAAACTATTGGAATGATGTATTATTGTGCGTGTCTTTGTTGTTGGTATCCATTCCTCTCTGGGTTGCAGCAGACAAGTTTTGATCAACCAAAGCTACCAATAAGATAAGCTACTTCTATAGCATGACGTAATGCAAGAAACTGGAGATGTTGTCTACAGCTTCCCTTTGAGGTTGTTTTATTATTTGGGTTGCAGGAGTAACAGGGGAGTGAATGCCAGATCTCTGAACCAAAACCATAGAGCTGCAAAATTTTTCCTCTTTCTCTAACGTAAATTAAACAGGTAGTTTCCTTCCCAAAAGAAGGGGGGTAGTTGAGTTATGTAAAAGAAAAAAATGTAGGTCGGTAGTTGACACAAAAAGGTGAGAAAAATAGTACCTTAATCCCATGTAGAGATTCATTAGGGTAGACAATATAAATTATGTCGTCGTAGTGATTTTGGTCATGTTCAAGGAGATTCTTTATAGGTACACCGGACCGTAGAAAAGGACGACTAATATCTTAATGGAATGCATCGAAAAAAGAAAGATTAATGGAATTAAAAATAATATACGTAAATGAAGTCCTACAATTACGCAATTACAAATAGCGAGAAACCACTTTGAGCATGCATAATTTTATTTAATAGACACAGGAGAAGTAATATTGTTACTGTTGTTGTTGTCGTCATCTTATCCTGAATCCTAAGTCTAGCATATAATGTATAAAAAGAGAACATACGGCGGTCTTGCTATTACGAGGGGGTTTGTGTCTTTGGATTCTAAAGAAAACTAAGAAAAAAAAAAGTAGTTTCCCTTTGATTATATTTTAAAGTGGTGTTTGTGCTTTCCTAAGGAAAAGGAAACCGTTTCCTTTGATTTCCAAAGTTTAAAAGGTAAAAAGTTTTTTTCCCTGGTCCATACGTTTAAATCCTAAATGAAACGTCCCTACTGTTTCATTCTCTTCCTTTTTTGGTTATCTTTGCATCTTTTTTCCTCCTCCTTGATTTCTCTTCTTCTTTTACATCCTTCTTTCTTTGTTCACAAATTCTAGCAGCAAAGTGGTGCGGCTTCATTAAGCAGTGAGTAGTCTCCTTCCTCTTTGTACTTTTGATCTGCAAGAAGGTTTTTTTTTCCCCCATTTGTATGCTTTTCATTAATTTTGTAGCTTCATTATTTCTATTATTATAGTAAAATTTAAGATATTTATGTTTATTTAGACAAATTAAAACTATTTTTATTGACATGTACAGATACATAACTTTTATTTTCTATTTATTTCCAATGATAGGCACAAACACCAAGAAATTTGGTCAAACGGAAAATAAATTCTGTTGATTTCTATTTCCTTTGGTTTCTCTTTGATCTCGGTTTTCCATGATAGACACAAACAGTGTAGAGCCACATGCAATATTTCAGGGTAAAGAATTTTGTAAAAATTGAAAACCTTTTCCAAACAAAACTCTAATAAATTCAATCAAACTTGGTTAACCCAAAATAAATTTGTTTTCGGTCTTTTGTAAGTCCTTGCTGTATTGAAATTAATGTTCTATGTATAGATATAATTAAATTGCTTATTAGTAATTATTAGGAGTGTATATGAGTCGGGTTGGGTCGGATTAGGAGTGAATCCATAACTCAACCTATATTGTTCGGGTTGGATAATTTTGAATCCATATCCAACTTATACCCAATCCAGATCCAATCCAACCCAATCCACAAACTTCAGGTTGGGTCGGGTCGATTCTCGGATTTTATAGCACTTGAATTTTATAAAAAAAGGATATAGACTCATCTATTATTAATTACAAAAAAGAAGAAGATAATAAACTCATCCATTATTAAAAGTCAGAAAATTTGACATGCGATACATTAGTGTTGCTTAGTCATCTAATAATAATTTTCTTCAAAAATACAAGAGAATGGTGCTAACTTAACTAAAGGATCAGAAGACTGCAAAAATTAGAGGATAATTTATGATTTATTGATCCAAAAATAGCTAATAAAAGTATAGTTACTTAACAAACAAAAGTAACTCTACTGATATTGTCTATGAAATATATACAAGTGTCAAGCATAAGAAGTGAAAAAAAAGTTGTGATTAATGTTTTATTCTTTTATAAATTAATATATATATATATATAATGTATTTATAAATATAAATAATTATATATATATTAAGGGAGGTTGTAGCAGATCTATACTCTCTCTATATATATATAGCTTTGGGTTCGGATCGGATTGGATAACTCAAGCCTGAAATCCATACCCAATCCACAAAGTTTAGGTTTGGGATTTTCTGACCCATACCTAATCCATGATTAAAAAAATCCAACCCACGTGTTTCAGATTGGTTCGATTTTCAGGTCAACCCAGATCTATGTACTCCTAGTAATTACATATATTAGATTACAAGTTGATAGTTAATTTATTTTTATAAGCCGATACATAATCATGTTGTTAATGGCATTCGAACCACTGGTTTCTTTTACAACTACAAGGACGTTACATTACTTGACCAAGTGGTTGCAACTTGCAATCTTGATCTTGTAGTTTATGGCGTGAATGCAGTGTTCGAACTCAGATCATTGTCTATTTATTACAATAGATGGAAGGTAAAAAATTCTAGAATGGAATCCTAGCTCTAAAGTTTGGGATGACGTTTAATCAGAAAGCATGGTATTTTAGTTCAATTGAATTCGAACTTGAGATATGAAAATTAGAAGGGACTTAAGAGGAATCGGAGATATGTGTCTTGAATTATCCTTATTTGGTAAAATAACTGTCTGATTATGTCAATCTTGGGTCCACTGATTAGATATTATCTTAGGAAATAAGTCTTTAAAGTTATATGTGTAATTTTTTATTGTGACGTCTTAATTCTCCTATATATAAGAGGGAAGTTTATTTTCCAACCTTAGAAGAAAGAGAGATAGAGTCTTTTGATATCATCGACTCTCTTGTTTTAGGGTTAGAGTTTTTGATCCATTTTTTCCCATCAATCTCTTATACCTTGTAACCATATTTGATTGTAGTGAAATTTCTCTCTGTCTCATAAATCTTTGTATTTTGCGTGTGTTTTCTCTATTTTTCTTTTATCGTTTAATTATTTGTTTGTAGTGCTAAAGAGAAATCTGTTGAATCTCGTTTCCGCATAATTAGTGGGATCCTATTCAAATTCCCAACAAGTGATATCAGAACTTAGGTTGTGGACTCTGATTCAACCACAAAGATTACAATGAAGTTTAAGATTGAAAAGTACAATCAAGATATCAACTTGGCTTGTGGTAAATAAAAGTTGTAACTCCAACTTCAATATAGTAGACGCATCAAGGAACGAAGACGTCGGTGAGGATCGAAGCGTCAACAAGAGCTATAGAATCAATGGAAGCTGAGGTGTTGACATATGGTGAGGACAACATTTGTGAAGGAATGTTTTGAAGCTTATAAAAAGGAAGTCGATCCTTTATGGTAGTATCGTAAGAGACAAAGAGAGGGAAGAGAAAGTGCAATGTGAGGAGAGGAGTTTGTCGGAGGTCGTGGCTGAGAGAGAGAAGTGAGACACTATTGCCAATCGAGGGTCGCTAGACTAGGTTGGAAGCTCGTCGACGAAAGGGATTGATCGTTGGAGAAGATATGTGTGCGGATCATAGTTTCTTGATAGGGATTTTGTCATTTTCATTTGGATTTGTTGGGTGGTTGTGTTTCACTACTCCAATAGGAGCTTTGAGAAGAAGACGAATAATATATTAGATTATTTAGTTGATTGTTGGACAAATAAATGAATAATAACTAGACTTGACGTGAGAAGAGAAGTTGGCTAATCTAAAGTAGCAGCGTGTAGAACTCAACTCCACAAGAGAGTAAGGTAAAATCTCTCTCTACATCATAAATCCTTGTGTTTGAGTGTATTTTCTTTTTTATTTGTGTTTTCTTTATTTTCCTTTTGTCTTTTAATTGTGTGACCCTACCCGACCCAGAGGGAGGGGGTGAGGAGGATACCACAGCCATGTCGATGGATGGCGAAGGCGCAAGGATAAAAGAAAAGAAAAGGGAGTCGCCACCTAGTCTTTTAAGGGAAAGACGAGGAAAACCACAAAAGGATGAATGCATGGGATGCAAATGGGAAGGTTGGATGTCTGCTAACCAG
>JAMKQA010051982.1:0-12738 GCA_024699735.1 Posidonia australis
GTCCCACGAGTCCCGGTGCTTCTCTCTCCTTCAACCAAGCTCTGATACCAATTGTTGTGCGTGGAGAGAAGAGAAAACTAATTGCCAAACCCAAATCAGCAACAAACCATATCACACAAGACAGAGATTTACGTGGTTCCCCGAATTGGGTATGTCCACAGATGGAGAGGCTGTTTTTCACTATGTGTAATTGGAGATACAAAATGATGTTGGGCATAACAATGGGAATCCTAGCATATATATACTAGGTCTAAGAGACTAATTTGTCCCATAATTACAATAATAATTCAAGTCATATTCAACAATCCTAATTACAATCATAATTCAAGTCATATCCTAATTACAATCATAGTTGAAGTCATATTCAACAATCTCCAATCATAATTCAAGTCATATTCAACAAAAGTAACTTCAGCTTGACACAATTATAACACACTCAACCCGATTTAACACGAATAAAACTAACTTGACGCAATCTCTGTACAACTAGCATATTTAATAATGGAAAAGTTTTCTGATGTGTCTGATCGCACTAGAAAATTTTCCTTTAATAATAATCTATAGGCATGAGATAAAAAATTGAAATGTCTTTTAAATTTTGTTGCAATTCGACTTATAAATAGTTTGATCTAAACGTCTAAATTTAGTACATTTGAATCATAATAAAGGATTTATGCATGTGAAAGTATACGACAGTTCAGAAGGTGGACTTTGTTATTATCTCAATCTGAATATGGTTTTCTTTCAATGGTATTTGAATACGAAAACTGGGAAAGGGGTGATCCAGATGCACATGAAGATGGATCAAGGATCCGAATTGACATATTTTATGTTTGTGGTTAAGTACACTACACGCAATAGCCCTAGACAAAACAGCGGTCAACCGGGGCTGACATGGAGTCATCCCTAAGCAAAACCTTTGTCTTGGTTTTTTGCTCTTTTCCTTGGGAAAAGGGTAATTTTCTTTAAACGCGTCTAGTGAGACTCAAATTCCATTCTCAAACGCATCCACAACTAACCATTCTGCATGCGATTTGTCTATCAATTGCATTAATCATTGGACATCCAACAAGCCAACAACTACATCCCAACTGTTTCTTAATTCCCCATACCATATAATTTCATTGGTTTTGAGTTGCTACAGCTTCATGCGTTAATTTGAGTTCTACCGACATGGAATTCTTCCCGCGAGTAGATTATTGGGTTCGCCACACATATCGAAGCTGGAACTTAGAACTCACGCAGACTCCTCCTTAAGTTTCCTGTTTTTTAATTTCATTCACCAATAATGCTCAGCAGGTCGACCATATGCGCCATTAATGATATGTACCCACATGATTGAGAGGGACAGTGCTTGATATAAACTTCAGTGAATACTCATACGAACGCATGATCGACCACTGATCTCAGAATCAAACAAAGATGGGTTCTTCGATTATTTGTCCCTCTCCCTGCCTTCTTCCACTGCTCCTCCTACAATATAGTCTAATAATCTCTTCTATTCTTGCAGAACCCACACAAAAGGTGATGGTATATAACGTCCTTTTCCATTCTCACATTCAGAAAAATTCTTTTGCTGGTGTTCTATCCAGTCTGGATTAAACAAAACTAACTTGTGCAATGTTTTTCTCTCCTTCAGCTGTATATCGTGTATATGGGAGAGAAGCAGCATGAGGACCCAACCCTAGTAACAGCTCTGCACCATGACATTCTCAGTTCTATGCTGGGGAGGTACAACTCAATATGCACTCGCAATGTTTATCCCCCATCTTTTCTCATGTACGTGAGTGCACATCCTTTGTCAAAAATGCGACTAATTCGATTTTTTTTTTTGTCTGGTTAATTTATGTATTGAAATCAGTAAAGAAGCAGCTCTGAGCTCCCTGGTGTATAGCTACAAGCATGGATTTTCTGGATTTGCTGCCATGCTTACAGACTCCCAAGCTAAAGATTTGGCTGGTCCGTAACGTACACGTTGTTGGATGTGTAACTAGTCCTCAAATACATGCAGACATACATACATACATACATACATACATACATATATATAATTATTAATAGGCATTTATTTGTACAGTCTATTAACATACACGAGTTGTTGCTTAATTGATGTAGAGACAACTGGTGTGGTCCGAGTGACCCTGAGCCGTAGTTACCGAATCCAAACGACGAGAAGCTGGAAGTTCCTCAACATAGACCTTGGCCATCCTTCGGAGCTACTGAAAAAGAGCAGAGGAGGAGAGGATGTAATAATTGGAATGGTCGACACAGGTAGGGAGTCATTCTGATTTAATTTTTTTTTTAATTTTTGTTAAAATCTTCTATTTATCCTCTCAGGTATATGGCCCGAGTCAAGGAGCTTCAATGATTCTGATTATGGTCCGATTCCGTCGAGGTGGAAAGGAAAATGTCAAGCAGGAAACTCATCCTACTACCCATTTACCTGTAGCCGAAAGATCATCGGAGCTCGATGTTACACCGTCGGCATAGACGCGGAAGACCTCGAAGGTGAGTACCTCTCTCCTCGAGACCTCAACGGCCACGGAACCCACACAGCTTCGACGGCCGCCGGTTGCATTGTCAGAAACGTGAGCTACCAAGGCTTGGCATACGGTGCAACCAGAGGAGGTGCACCTCGAGCGAGGATTGCCGTTTACAAATCGTTGTGGGGGGATTCTGGGGCTGGGAACGACGCCACGGTGTTGGCCGCCATCGATGACGCGATACACGACGGCGTCGATATCCTGTCCATGTCGCTGGCGGCAATGGAGGACACGTCGTTCTCGTTTGGGACCCTCCACGCCGTTGCCAGGGGGATAACGGTGGTGTTCGCCGGAGGTAACAGTGGCCCTATGCCGATGAGTGTTACGAACACTGCTCCATGGGTCATCACGGCTGGGGCGAGCACCATTGACAGAGCTTTCCCTACGAGTATTGTGCTAGGAAACAACCGAACTCTTGTGGTAAGGATGTCTTCTAGTAATGGTACTGGTTATGTTGTAGAATTTCTTTAGCTACGAGTACGTTTGGATTTTGAGTTGTGAAATGTCATGAATGCTTCAGGGTCAGGCTCTTTATCGTGGACCAAAGAAGGATATTGGATTTAAAGCCTTTGTTTTGGGCTCAAGGTGTCATTTCGTCTTTCATCTTCTGGCCCGCCCTTCTTGTTATTATTCATATAGTTTGTTTAGCTGTGTTTACACATGAAATGTGCAGCTGTGATCCGGAGGACTTGAACAGGACTGATGTCACTGGAAAGGTGGTCCTTTGCCCCACGGGAACAACACCTCAATCATCCATTGTCAGTGGCATAGCATCATACGTGGTGGAAGCTGGAGGGAAGGGCCTTATCGTTGCTCAATATGCCATGAACACTTTGGATGTTTCGGATCCATGCAAGATCATCCCATGTGTTTTGGTTGATTTCGACATCGGCACACGGATCGCAGATTACATCATTACCACAAGGTATATGGATACAAACTTTGGGTTGTTTCATACACACACTTTGTTTAATCACTTGGAATTCATCTTTGATGACCTCTTGAGATTATTTGTATGCATGCCCAGTTCTCCCATTGTGAAGATCAAGCAGACGGTGACTGTTGTTGGAAGTGAAATTTTTTCTTCCAAGGTGGCTGGTTTCTCCTCCAGAGGTCCCAACACTTTTATTCCAGGAGTGATCAAGGTATATATATATACAAATCTGACAAGAAAGTACTAGATGTTCTTCGTGTTGCAAACAAATGTCCTAACAAAATAAACTGATACAGTATCCGTGTCTTTCAAAAAGGAAAACACACAGGTGCATGTGTCCATTAAAACCCATTTGACTTAATTAATCTTTCACATAATTGGGCTAAAGATCCATATATACTACTGTCAGATGTCAGCTAGCTAGACACCATCTTCTTTGCTTCACTCACGTCTATATATATGAGGTAAAACTTTTCTCATCTCCAACTTGACAGCCTGACATTGCCGCACCGGGAGTAAATATCTTAGGAGCGACAAGAGACTCATATGTATTTCGGTCTGGAACATCAATGGCAACTCCTCATGTTACAGGAATCATTGCACTTCTCAAATCACTGCATCCTAACTGGTCTCCAGCAGCTATCAAATCTGCTCTCATCACATCAGGTTCTGATTTTATAATTCACATTTTACTATCTGTAACTTACAAGAAAGACTAAAAACCATTGCCTTAACCGAATTGCTTGGAAACTCTGTGAAGCATCGACAACGGACAAGTATGGCTTGCCGATAGTGGCAGAAGGACTTCCACGGAAGTTGGCGAATCCATTTGATTACGGTGGTGGCCAAGTTAATGCTAATCGTGCAGCCTATCCTGGTCTAATATATGACATGAACATGGATGACTACAAAGGCATCGTTCGTTGTGAGAAGGGGGATTTAGTTTTGTGTTCTCCTACAACCAAACCAGGGTACCGCATGAATCTTCCTTCCATTTCCATTCCAGGCCTGAAGAAAAGACTCACGATTTCACGTAGTGTCACAAATATTGGCAAGACTAATGTTACTTATAAAGTGACATTTCAGTCTCCTTTTGGCATCACAATGGATGTACAGCCTAGAACACTGGTTTTCACCTCTGCTTCTAGGGTGAGAACTTACAATGTAACGTTTTCTTCTATTAGGAAGATCCAGGGAGACTATGAGTTTGGGAGCTTGACGTGGAGAAGCGAGACACTCACACACTCGGTTAGGATTCCGATAGCAGTTCGTGCAGTAGTAAAAGATTTTTATTCAGATGTGTCATAAAATTCACTAGTTAGATTCAGCGCCCACATGTATGCATCTGAATGGAAATTACTATAATTCGGTCTTCTGTATGCCTATGAAATGAATTATCATTATGAGACTCGGATCATGGTGTGGAATGAAAGTGTTAATTGAAGTGGAAATGTTTGGTGTACCAGGCGTTATAGAGGGTTAGTGTCAAAGCATTTGCAACTACTTTCTCTAAAGTTTGTGTTTGTTTTCTTCTTACAAAATTCACGTCTATTTACAAAAACACCTGTCAAACACACGCACACAACCGGTAGACAAAAACAATAGTCACCTTGGAATCCCCATGCTGGCATGCTTGTAGAGGGGAAAACATGCCATCAACATCCTCGCATGATCCAAACTTGGGTTTGAAGTTAACTAAGCCATTTCTACACGTGCAATGTGAGGATTCTTCCATATCCCTTCTAGAAAATTCTTCTACTGATGTACATTTCCATTATTATCCTATACATGTGACTATATAAAGGTTGTATGATTCTTTAATTATGAGATAAGAAATACAATACAAGTGCTCCACCACTCATTCCTTTCTTATGGTAGCTTACTTCGTCTTGCATGGTATCAGTCGTAGGTTGATCTTTCATGGCTACTGAACCTAGGAACTCCTCTTCTGCTCTTGATAGTCTTTCCTTTGCTTCTCTTCACGCCTCTTTTTTCTCTTCTTTGAAAACCCTCTTTACCTCTTCTAATATTTCACATCATTTTCTTAACACCATGGATAAACCCACATATCTTTGTTGACGCTCCTAATTTCTTGATGTTTGTTATCTCTCTTAAGCTCTCCCCTCCGTCCCCTCCTACGTCTTCTTCTCTCTCTCCCTTCTACTCAGTTTGTTCTCTAGCCCAAGATGAATAGGCTGGTTCTGAGTTGGATTAAGGCTACTGTGGCACCTATAGTTCAAACAATCATTTTCTCTTGCACCACGGTCAAAGATGCTAGGGATTTGTTGGCCAATGGACTTTCTTTTGTCTCCAAAATCCATATCAGTACCCTATGAGATTATCTTTGCATTTTAAAGAAGATTGCCTCTCAAACCATGCTTGATTACTTCATGCTAAAAGCATCACTGATTCTCTCTCAGTTGTTGGTGCTCCCCTCTTGGATTCTAATTTGATAGAGTGCATAATTGATGATCTTGGACATGAGTTTAAGGAATTCATCACTTCCTTACTCTTTTAGACTCATGTTTCATTTGATGATCTGTATGATTTCCTTCTCCAAGAGGAACAACTTATGAAATGAAATACTGTTACTACTACTGCTTTGGTTGATCAAACTCGTGGCCTTCCTACTGGAGTTGCGACTTCACCTAATAATTCTGGTGGCCACTGTGGTGGCCGTGGTGGACGAGGACGCTATACCAATCATGGGTGTCATGATGGCAGACGTTTCTATCATCCCAACAACTATAATAAGAGTTCCTTGCCACCTCTTTTACCTACTCATTGTGCTGTCAACTGTACTATTCCATGTCAAATTTGTAATCATTTTAGCTACATTGCTCATGTTTGCTATGAATAAAGGAACTTTGCATACTCTACTTCCTCTAATAGAGATCCGAATTCCACAGCATTTGATTGGCAATCTTGTTGTGTTGATTCAGGTGCCTTTCAACACATGACATCATGTTTACATAACATTCATAATCCATCTCCCTATATAGGTAACAATTCAGTGTTGGTGGGTAGTGGCTCCTCTTTACCCATCTCTCATATTAGTTCTTCTTTACTCGATAATTCTCTACAACTTGGTAATATTCTTCACGTCCTGCTTCTTACCAAGGATCTATATATGGTCTGTTCAAAGTTTTCCATGTGATAGTCACTGCCATTTTTTGTTTGATGAGCTTGGTTTTTGTGTGAAGAACAAAATGATTGGTCAAACTCTTCTCAATGGGCCTAGCTTGTATGGTGCTTATCATGTCTCTCTTCTTTCTTAATCCATGGTCATCTGCCTTTCTGTTCAGACATCTCATTTCTCTGGCATCTTCGCCTAGCCCATTCTTCTTCCACTATTCTTCACCAAACTCTCTAATGTGCTCATATATATCATCCTTCCATTCATCTCAACCTTTAGAGCCTTTTCATCTTGATTTCTAGGGACCCGCATTGATGGTGTTTGATAGTTATCTCTATAATATCCCTGTGCTACACAATAGTACAGGAACTACCCTAAAAGTAGCTAAAAGAGTCTAAATGATAGAAATAAATAAATAAAACTAAACACCCAGACTTGTGTGCGCAAAAGTGGCTCGGATGAGATGCACCAAACTAGACTGCACCTACTCCTAAGCACCTGAAACAAGGAAAGAAGAAAAACACACGTGAGTGATAGGAATATCACCCAGTATGCGCCCAAAACAGCGGCAAAACCCGTAAAACACTGCCAGAAAGTCTCGAAAAAAAACCACAATCGCCAAACCCACACATGTGGTTAGAAAGACTTCGAAAAAGATGCCATTTCAAAACTTTTTTTTTCTTTCACTTTCAAAATCTCATGATCATTAATAAATCTTTATACACAACTCAAAAGAAAACCATTGCATCTAGTTCCCAGTCCAAAGCATCATTTAAGTCATTAACACAATTTATCACAGATCAGGGTTAGGAACTAGTCCAACACACAAATCCACAATTCTTATCTCAAAACTGGTTGCATCACCCTGGCCACAGGCGATCGACCTGGCCACAAGCAGTTGGTGAGGATTCCATGTCACCACACCCACACTGCATTACTCATCAACCTCCTTGTCTATACACCTCTCAACAAAATAGTGTCCTGGAGAAGAAGCATCATCACTTAGTTTCAATAGGTAGATGTCTACTTCTTCATTCTCATTTACTTGATCATTTTTGGATTCATGCCTTTCTTATTGCTTCTTTTCTAATTAACAGGACCAATTGTAACGACTCTAGTGTTACATCCTAAATTTTTCTTTCCAATCGCTAATGCTAATCTCTAATTCAAAATATAACCATTCATAAATAGTATAATCAACAGAAATAAATTCAAAACAACATACTTATCTAGAACCCTTGATGTGTGGTTGAGTGAGTCTTTTCTATATAGAATAATCAACAGAAATAAATTCAAAACAAGATACTTACCTAGAACCCTTAATGCGTGGTTGAGTGATTCTTTTGTATGTGTACTAGTAAAATGTCCACTCCTATACTTGCATTTGCAAAACAACAAAATTAAAACAAATTATACACGAATGACCACTGAAAAGGTCACCTAACACACACCCACCTAAGCAAAACCTGGAATAAGACCAGAAAGACAAATCCGAAAATCACACCAAAACTAAACCAAAATCCAGAAAAATCCTTGATAGCCCTATGCATCAAAGTAGGAACCCAAAATCACTAAAATCCCCACATAGGTAATTACATGAAAATCCAAACCACTGAAAATACAATGCATGCACTCGATGTGACATGCATCAAGAAAACCATCTTAGAACCAAAAACTCAGACCTCACAAAATTCGAGATTTGCCAACAAACACACTACTAAAACAAGTATTTCATCTATTAATGCTAGAAAACGAAACCAACAAAAACTTCGATGCGCCAAACCATATAGGTGTGCATTCCAAACAATAATACCAAAAACCTCAGGAAACATGCATCTTATCTCGATGCCACAAAATCACAATAAAGCAGTCTACTATTGCCCTACATGCATAAATCAATTTAAAATATGTTTTTCAAAATCATTTCTTTTCTTTTCAAAACACGTGTATCGTTTGAAAACTCTTTATGTATTATTAGAATAGCTACTCTATGCCAGACCAAGTCTAAAATCAATACCTAAATCATATCTCAAAACCAAGGTCTCCTTTAGATCGGATCTAGAAAACCTGAATCAGAGTTCAAAACCACAATTCACGCACCTAACGTGAAAACTTATTGAGTCACTCTAGCTATAAGTGATCAGTCAGTCACAAGCAGTTGTTCAAGGACTCTAACCCTGAGGTGTGCTACACTGCTATGGTAGGACCACCTCGTGCAAGAGTCCTTCGCCCCAGATTCTTACTCAAAGAACCCCTAAAAGGTTTACTCTAGGATAAACACAGGGTACATTCTCTCGAAGTCCTAACTCTAGCCTAACTTAGGGACTCTAATCCTAGACCTTACCAACACTGTGCCTAGATTACCTGGGGACTCGAGCCTTAGACCTTGCCAGCTCTACGTCCAAGCCACTTGGGGACTCGAACCTTTGGCCTTGTCGACGCTTAACTTGGTAACCATGACCGTAGACTCATATCTGATCCTTCCGATGTATCAATCGTTTCTGGTCCATTAGTACGATCTTTTGGCTCTCGTGGCTCCTACAAAACAATGAAAAACCATGGATCTCATCCTAGGTAAATGACTCTCGACCATTAAGGAATATCAATTGTCCCTAGTCTACCAGCCAAACACTTTGGCCTTTCGATTCCTCAAAATCTCGAAAATCATTTTCGAAACATTGGCAAACCATGCATCTTTTCCAAATTCTTTTAAAAACTATTTTCAAAAATCATTTCGAAGACACCACACATACTGCATGGAAAGCCACTATCAAAAGTCAACAAATACTGTATCTTTTTCAAATCTTTTGGAAACTATTTTTTAATATTCTTCGCAAATCATTTAATATTCTTCGCAAATCATTTGAAAACCCTTTTGAAAATACATTCCAAAACCAACTTGAAAATATTGCTCAGACAGCTCCTCTATTAGGCCAAACTGTATGACAAAATTGCATCTCAAAAATCACACCGTAGGAGCGTCTGAATTCTAGAGTGTCTTACTAAACTTACGACGTTAATACAAGCAAAACACTCAAAAATAGAATCAGAAAAGTAAGAACACCTTCTAAGTATAAAATTTGTCCAGAAAAGATAACAAAAAGCCAAAGTAAAGGCCTTGAAGTCTCATTCAACCATGAGACCGTTCACCAACAAAAATCACATCCAAAACATTAATTTCTGGTGTTAAAGTACAGGACGCATACCAACCTATGTCTTACACAAGACACAGTCAACTCAATATCATACACCCAGATAGTGCCACTGAATATATAATTCATTGTACCACACTAAAACCAAATCAATATCTAATCTTAAGGTTAAAGACTAATCTTATTATCCATCTAGGCCTTTTTTGGAAAATCCTAGCATTTTTAGGTCATATAAATCTAATTTCATCTATAGAATAAGGGAAATTTACTAAATCATTTAGGCATTCCCTTAAAATCATTTTTAATCATTTTCTTAAGCATTTCTATATAACATCAAATCATCTACAAGACTATTGCATGATTTAAACATATTAAAAGTTACTAGAAACAAGCCAAAAATCACATTTGACCACCTTGGCCAAAACATACTAAAAAATCACACTTGAGATTCGCCCCTAGCATTTTTGTTAAGAAATCACACCCATTTCCAAACAAACAATAGAAAATCAAAGCAAAAGCTAGAGATCCCAAAAATCACCTAGAATGGGAACTCCAGTTGGTCCTACCACACACACACCAAAAAATTGCACATAATATATTTAAATGAAAATATTGAAGTGCTCTACAATTTAGGATAAAAATCACAAAGATCGAATACATGTAACTCAATTTATCACAAATCAAAACATTGTGCATCTGAAAACTAACACCCCATTTAATCATTGTAAAAATTCTCTAAAATCATGAAAACTCTGGCATTCATCATAATCATGCCAAGCAATATAGTTTCATCATTTCCATGCAAAAATATGAGCTTGACAGGGGGTGTGTACTCAAAACAACGCATAGGAACCCATCGATGACTGTCAGCGACCTTCATGTGCGACGACTCCCTCTCGCTTCCAACCGAGCATGCATGACCTCCTCGAGCTTACACCGTCATAGGGACGATGATCATAGCTTTCCTCCACCTCATGTGCATCGCATGATTGGACAACTCAAGATTGATGCTCTCCATCTCCCTCATCACTCTCTCTCTTCGACACTCTCCATCTCTCTTCGACACTCTCCATCTTCCTCATCACTCACACACACACTCTCTTTCTTTCTGAAGGAGAAAAAGAAGAAGGAGAAGAAGCAAAGGAAACAAAGGGAAAGTGGGGTGGAAGAAAGCTCTAGATCCTCCACCCTCTCACTCACTACATTGGAGAAATAGAGAGAAGGATGACGAAAATAGAGCACACCTCGTCCCATAAATAGTTGCAAGCCTAAGAAAGAACTCATGCACGTATCTGTGGGTTACGAGTGTGTGTGCACGACCATAGATTCAACGCTTAAAAATCTCACGTACCGATTCAATGACTACAAGGCAACCAACCTTCAAACCATTATTACGTGTATGCAAGGCAAGAAGCATAAAACCACGTCCACACAGCAACTCACTGCTCAAGTGGTTTGTGAAAGTGGAGATCAGTCACAAGACATGTCAATAATCTATTATAATTCAAAATAAATCCACAATTATCCATCAAAACCTCCAAAAGATCCACACATCATTCCATCCTTAAAACATCAAAATCGCATTATCGAAATCCAAGCTACAATACCAAATTCAAAAGTAAACAATTGAATTACTGAAATAGAACATTCGCGTCACAAATACACATCAAGATTACACACCAAAAACACGTGTAACCACCCTATGTTAGAAATACTTGCCAGTAACACCTACCTGAAGTTAAAATCTACTAAACTAGATAACTAAGAAGATAAATGAATTCGCAAGTGTTACATCAATACAACTATTTTACGTGATAATTCAGTCCTTCATCTTTTATTTCTATGACCTTTATATCTGTCTTTATTAAAAATTTTGGCAGCTTGTGCTTTCCACACCTCGCTACTAATTAGACATGAAAATCGGGTCGGACCGGCTCGGCCTAGCTCGGGCCTGGGAAAATATTACGTGGGCCGGGCGGGCCAGGCCCTTCGTGGGTCGTGGGCCGGGCCGAGCCAGGCCCTTCGTGGGTCGTGGGCCGTGCCGGGCCTAACGGGCAGGCCCGCCAAGGCCCGCGGAGTAGGCCCAGTTTGGCCCACGAAAGACCCAGGGCCGAGCCAGGTCGACCCGTCAACAATAAAAAAAAAAAAAAAAAAAAACCAAACGAGCTGGGCCCAGCGACCCGCCCTTAAAAATAAAAAAAAATAAAAAAAACCAAACGGACCAGGCCCAGCAGCCCGCCCTTAAAAAAAATAATAATAAAAAATAAAGGGCCGGACCGGATTCGGCCTGTAAAAAAATATATATATATATATTAAAAATCTGCAACGGTCCAATGGACCGTTGCAGACCAGCAACCAGCCATTGCAATTTGCAACGGCTGGAAAATATGAAAATATGGCCGTTGCATTTGCAACGGCCACTTGCAATTTAAAAAAAAAAAAAATCTAAAGTTTTAACTTATAAATATCCCTTCAAACCATTCATTTTTTTTTCACACCTCTCTTCTACGACTTTCTCAACTCTCCTCTACAAATTTCTCTTAATTTTCAAAAGAGGATTTTCAAGTGAAGATTTCGCTTTGGCTTTAGATTCTGCTCGGTCTTCTGCTCTCCAGACTCCAGTCTCCACACGACAGTAGCTGAACCAACAACATCAAAATTTCTTTACTTCTAATCCCTCCAAATTCTTTACTTCTAATCCCTCCAAATTCTTTACTTCTAATCCTTCATTTTTGGGTTAAGGGTTTTATTATTTAATATTCATTTTTT
Source organism: Posidonia australis (assembly GCA_024699735.1). Classification (NCBI taxonomy): domain Eukaryota; kingdom Viridiplantae; phylum Streptophyta; class Magnoliopsida; order Alismatales; family Posidoniaceae; genus Posidonia; species Posidonia australis. The sequence goes on from JAMKQA010051982.1 coordinate 12,535, forward strand.
AATATTAAAATGGAAAATATTGGTAATGTTGGTAGCCATGACTATATCCCTAGTATGGAGTCAGATCAGCCTCAAGGTACCCCAACAAATACTTCACAGTCCACAGCCACAAAAAAACCTAGGAAACAAAGTTCTTGGGTTTGGGAGCATGTTACATTAGACCATGTAGATCAAACTAGGTGTTACTGTAATTATTGTAATACC
>JAMKQA010051983.1:0-10264 GCA_024699735.1 Posidonia australis
TGACCAAGCCAGGCTTGGTCGTCCTTGGGTGTGTACCTCAGTCGTTCTTAAGATGTATCAAGCTTGCTTGTCCTCTCTGACATGCACCTCGGTCATTCTCATAATACGGATTTGTTGGACATACTACACACTAGATCATAGACACGAATATTTGTTGTGTTACTGTGTATATGTGACTTGAAGATGTATTGAGCTTGCTTGTCCTCTCTAACATGCACCTTGGTCATTCTTATAATATGGATTTGTTGGACATACTACACACTGGATCATAGACACGAATATTTGTTATGTGTAACTGTGTATATCTGACTTGTATTGATCTATATATACATTTCCTGAGTTTCAAGCTTGTTGAGTGTGATATGCAACACCAAGACTTTGGCATATTTGGAATATGATATACCTGTGAATTCATGTTACAACTGCATGCATATTGACATTTCCTATTTATTAATAAGAAACATCCATTCAGACATGCTTCAACAAGTGAACTGATATTCAAAAGAAAGTCACGTGCACCTATGGGTCTAACCACATTATTAAAATACCAAGACGTGGAATAATAGACCATGTATGCAAGTAACATGTTAAGAATTTGTAATGGATAGATAGAGACTCTAGGTTATCTTATGGTTGTAGGACTATTTAGCAGCTTCGAAACTTATATGGCCCATGAATTGTTGTTGCCTTAGTTATCCAAAGTCTATTTTTCTCGTGTTGTGTTTTTCCTCTCTCTTTTTTTGTTGTCTTTAAATGTGGAAATAGGGTGGAGTAGCCTACGACATTGTTGGCTTGACTCAAGAAAAAAGATGGGCCAGCCTGGTCCAAACTAGTAACCTAGCCGGTCTAACCCAAATCCAAAAGGGCCGAGGGCTTGGTTAGGGTCAAGGTTTTCCTCCCATGGCTTATGGCCCGACATAGCCTGGTTTAGGCCCAAATCTGGTACAGACTTGGCCCAGCTCAAGCCCGTTTCTATGGTCCATTTTCAGCCTAGCACAGTTTAGACCCTAGATAGCCCTTAAATTAGAATATTTATTTTTAATTATGAATATTAATTTTTAAGTTAAAGTAATTAATTTATAATATAGTTTATGTCATAAACATGTGGAATAGTGGTAATTAAAAAATAGATAGTAGCTAATTTTTAAGTATCTTCCTTTATTTATGTAATTTTTCCTTTATTTACATAAATTTACTTTTATATATGTAATTTTTATAAAATTTTATGAAATATTTCTTTGAGTTATTCAAATTTCCTTTATTTATGATTACAATTAAAAATTTCTATTTAGAATAATTTTATAAGTATTTGTTTCATTGAAATTAAGTTTATTAAAGTTTTCTAGGTAGTGATTTTTAGCCTAAAATAGACACCCATTCTTAAGGGATGGATGTTCACTTTTGTAGATAATGCATTTTATCCAAAAAAAAGGACAATTGCTTTTGTTAACGGACATCCATTTTTGTTAGTGAACTCCCATTTTTGTTTTTTATAATTTTTTTAAACATGAGTAAATCAGTTAGTGTTGATGCAAAATTAGGACTGGTTTAAGCTCGGTCCGAAATAAATAGGGCCATGGGTTATGCTAGGGCCTAATGATTTCAAAATTAGAACAGGTAGGCCTGATTTCCAGTTCTAGTTGTCTTCTTTTTTTGGTGGATATTATGTTAGGATAGTAATCCTACTTTCTAGACACAGGATGATTTGTTAAGCTCTGTAGAGAACTGAGCTGGTGTTGCTTTAAAAAGTGAAATGGCGCCCAAAGCCAGAACAAATTTGCCTTCTTGTGTGATCTTATTCCATATGTCGGATAAATTTTTCCAATAATATTGTGCTTCTCGAACACAGCCACTAATAGGGGATAGTTTTGGACTTTCAAGTTTGCAGCAATTTAAAATCTCGTGAGAAGTCATGCCTCATTGCACTGATTGATATGGTCAACAATGGACCTTTGCTTTTAATGCTTTGTTGCCAAGTCATTTACGATTTCCATAATAAATACATAATAAATTTGGTTTATTATTTTTTGAATTTTAATTTATGGTTACTTGGTAGTGTAATCTCTTATTCCCATGAGTTTAAAATAACAAGTTTTTTGAAATGAATTCTTTTCTATTCTGAACATCACTATGTTGATATTGAGTTGTTATTTTCTCTATTTCTCATTTTTGTGCATTTATTTTGTACTGCTCGTGTAAACTCTGGTTCTGATTGTTTCTGGAAAGCAGGTAGATGTTGCTATACTGGAGGTTGGTCTGGGTGGAAGGTTGGATGAAACCAATGCGGTATGCAGTTCAGGGTGGTAGTCCTTGTTGCTTATACTAAATAAAATAAAAAATGCATTAGTGGACATGCATTATAGGTTTCATATAGCATATATCTTAATTTGGAACTTTCTTTTCAGGTGCAAGCACCAGTTGTTTGTGGAGTGTCTTCTCTAGGGTATGACCACATGGAAATCCTTGGTTAGTGATATTTAAGTTTATACATAAATACATTCTTTGTTTAATTGTGAGTATTGGTGCTTGGTATTGATATGTGGGTGTCTACACATTCAGTTTTCATGGAATCAGTCATCCGTACGCATAACTGTTATAATTGGGTCATCATTGCTTGTTGTCTTATCAGGAAGCACACTGGGACAAATTGCTGGGGAAAAGGCTGGTATCTTCAAGGTGTCTTTACTCTTGCCATACACCTTTGCCATGAGTTGTTTCTAGTAACACCTTAAAACACTATGTCAGTTTCTTGTTTATTGGAGACTTGCTTGTCTTTCTGACACAGGAAGGGGTCACTGCCTATACTGTGCCTCAACCAGTAGAAGCAATGGATGTGCTTGAAGAAAAAGCTTCTCAACTAGGTGTAAGTGGTATACATAACATTACTTCATTGATGCAAATTTAACGTCAGAAAATCCTGAAATGTTTTTTTCTTAGATGTGGTATAAATGACCCAAAAACAATGCAATTGTTAATAAGTAAATGAGCCTCATATGTTTTGCAAGTAGAAAATGAATCTGTCATATTCATGCTAATCACAGATTCCCCTTATAGTAGTACCGCCATTGGATATTGGAAAGCTGAAAGGCCAAAAGCTTGGTCTTGCTGGTGAGCATCAACATCTAAATGCTGGACTTGCTGTGTGTCTCTGCCATGCTTGGCTTGAGAAAACTGGACATGCTGGACACATGCGTTTGGATGACATTGTAAGTACATTTCTCATTCGTTGAATTGTCACATCATTTTGGTAAAACTGTTGAGCCACATGTTTGGTTTATTTTACATGAATAGGTTCTTCTTCCAGACCAATTTATCAGGGGGCTGACAACGACGACTCTGTCAGGGCGAGCACAGATTCTACCAGATCCATTGAAAACTCAGAACAATGAGGGAAACTTTTGTGGAGGCTTAATTTACTATTTAGACGGGGCACATACTCCAGAAAGCATGGAAGCATGTGCTAGATGGTTTTCTCATGCTACCAAAGAGGATGACCCAAAAAAGAAACCACTCGAGGAACAAACATCCAACATCAAACAGGTAGGATAATTCTAGTCCTGTGCATCATCTTTCTTGCTGCATTGAATTGCTGTCTCTAATCATCTTGTTCCAAATCAAGTTTGAACTTTGAGCATGTCTGAATCTCCTCTTTACAACTTCAATTCAAATGTGACTGGTTTTTTGAAATCGTCACATTGTTCTCTTATCGTCAAGTTTCTCAGTCATCTAAATTCAAAATAATGTGCAGATACTTCTTTTTAACTGCATGCCGGTTAGAGATCCTCAGCAGCTGCTTTCACGTTTAATAAATACCTGTGCAGATCATGGTAATTACTTTGAAACTATGATTATTTCCTTTATTGATCATTTCTTAGAAAAGTCTGTATGAATCTTATTTTTGTCACATTTATTAATACCTATAGTGTTAATAGTTGCAAGATGAATTGCATTTGTTCAGACCTTTTTTCATTGTTAGTTGGAAATCCTAGTTCTCAAGGTTCACCCCCGTTGAATAGATTCCCTCATGTTATGACCTTAGATGTCAGTGTTTATTGAATTGTACATTTTCCTCTGTAAGTTCTGAATGTAGAATCATATTTCTACGGAAGTGTACGATATAACCATGGGTTAGCATACGAGGCAGCATGACATGCTTATGACATTTATGCGGTATGGTTCATCTTTCAGGTATTGATTTCCACAAAGCCATCTTCGTACCAAATCAATCAGTCTTCAACAAAGGTGTTTCACATGCCATGCCATTAAATGACCTTCAAATTGATGTGTCATGGCAACGGACACTCCTCAGAGTGTGGGAAGATCTAAAATGCAGAGACAGAGGTAACAAAATACATGTTGTCAGTTACAGTTTTTTGCCAGTTACCAGGCTCTGGTTCAGTGAATGCTTTAGTCCTTGTCAAAATGCTTTGTTTTCTTACATTTGGACATTTTTTTAACCAAATGGCCATGTATTAATGGGTTGTAACCTATGAAACTATAATTGTTCAAGTTGGCTGTAACCTATAAAAGTTTAAAACTCCTGGAATAATAATTTTATCAATAGAAAGTAAATATCTTTTTCGTTAGAGCTTTGGAGGGGCTTCACCCAGTTGCATAAAAGCAGATTACAACATAATACCAGACTCGATGGTTCTGTTCTTAGCAGGATTTGATGGCAATAACAACCTAGATTCTCGCTATAAAGAGAGAAAAGTTTCAAAACTAAGTGATACCGGGCATCAAGAGAGCTGTTCAGTCATTCCTTCACTTCCTTCAGCAATTCAATTGCTCAGGGATATTGCTCAACAAAACCCATCAGTTAATTTTCAGGTAAAAGTGCAAAAACAGAATTCTATCATCGGTTTACTGTGCATCTGTGCTGTTCATAATCTTCTTTTGGCTTGGTTTATTATACCAATTTCATTGCATCAAACCACCCTGTTGTTTTTCTTTACAGGTTCTTGTTACTGGTTCCTTGTATCTTATTGGTGATGTGCTAAGGCAGCTTGAGACATGAGTATGGCACCCATATACTCATAAAATGTTGTCAAGCATATGAAATAGTTGCAAAGCCAACGAGTACAATCACTGTTTATTCATCTACACCACAGGTTGTATTAGTACTTATGTGCTTGACGTCTGTCTAGATTTATTCAAGGAAAATGCTCTTTCCATGGTGTTTCAGATACTATGCACATCTATTGTTTCATACTAACATGTGATAACATGGTTGTCATTGTGATTGCTAAAGGCTTCTTGCTATTGTACACTAGTTTCAAATCTTGTGTTCAGTGGTAAATGACATTAGTATTTTCAGCTTCCTGAAAGGGGCCATCATTAATTAGATTTTTCTCAGAGTCTATGAATCTTAGGTAAGTTCATGATAGGTTAAAAGCTTGTTTGGATATAATTCTGCAAATGTAGATTGTCCTAAAATCAGGTAATGGCTATAATCATCGACAAACGCATGTTGACATAACGGATTTTTTGTAGAATTTGAGGCAAATGAGATGTATATTTTTATAGGTGTTTTTTGAATTATGGGAGAATCTGACTTTGAGACAATCATGTGAGAATATAATACATTTCTCTGTAAACTCATTATTCTTCACTCTTTCTATTTTTTATTATCACATATTTATGATATTGTTATCCAATAATCACCTTTGTCAACCCTCATTCGTAGACTCAGTGAGAGAATACATCATATTGTTATCATATTGTTAATATGTTCTAGTATTATTATATTATGTACACGTATATCATTGTTATTATCTAATGAGAAAATTTTGTGGTTATCTAAATTAGATTTAAATTCATAAAGATAAATATATTATTTCTAACAACAAAAACAATGTTAAAGACTATATCCAAATTAGATTCAATATTTTTCAGATTTAACATCTATAATATTATAATTATTCAATCTCAACTTCCGTACACACAAAATGATTCTATATCCAAAATTCATTAAAAAATTCTAATTGCAATGTTTTATTTACTATTGTTCCCATTAATTTGAAGACATGGATTAGAAGATCAAGTCGGGTTGATAATCCATCATTAACTTTTTTATTGTTAGATCTTCGAAGGGTTCTCCACGATGCTTTCAAGATTGACGGGACAAGGCCCAAGGGGATGTGAATTTGGAATTTTTTTTTAACATCACCCTTTACTGTGCTTTCTCTTACCTAATCTCCATAAAATAGATGAAACTTGGAGTGCTTGAAAATCTGCATACATCAAAACTATGCCAATTCATGCATCTTTCGAGGGTTCGATGGGTTAAATTCTTCTTCAATCTTAATACAACCTCTTGGCATGGCCCTCTTGGAGAGCATGAACCTTGCTCCCACAGGAACTGGATCATTCCCGTACATTCCCTTCGATGGTAAGAAACAAAGAACCTCGATGATCTTGAAGGTAAGATGCAAAGAACCTTGGACTTCACCAGCACTAGTTTTACCAGCTTAGTCTTAAAAGACTCTGACTTGGCTAGAGCTGGCATTCATCTTTACGGACTAACAGTACCTTACAAAATTTGCATGGAGTGGCGTGTCCTTTGGTGGTTGCAAGTTTTGTAGTCACACTTGTCTGACCACATATATTCTTTGGCTACCACTCCTTGCTGATCATCAAGCACACCCAATCACCACACCTTGGGAATTGTGTGTTATTGGTAATTGAATCCTTCACGTGCACTTGCATCATCGCCTTTGACAACCAAGGCCTAGAGCTGCAGACACAGGAACTAGAACTTCAAGGAAGTAGCATAAAGAACGAAGGATATTTTATAATATATGCCAAACGTTACCAAATTTATGGAACCTGGAGTTGAGCATTTTCTAAGGAGAACTGATCAACAAACGGTCCCCTTCTTTTTCTTTTAAATTTCTTTTTTTCAGATTTTTAGATTTTTTTTTTGTTATTTAAAAAAATGGCATTTCCATTATTTTTTTTTTCCTTCTTTTTTAATTCTATTTTCTATTACAGGATCTACAGTCCTATGTGAGAGGGTTACAGTGATCTGACCATTCTAACAACTTGAAATTAAGAATGGATGCAAAAGGATCACTAGAATAAATAGGGCTTGGATAAATGTGTAAAACTAATATTTTGATTAAAGTATAAATATGGGTTTTAGTAGAAGTAGATCATTAAGAGACTAGTAACTTGATGCAATTAATAAATAGGGCTAAGATAAAACATGTAGATACTAATATTTTAATTGGAGAATTTTCATATAAAACTCTTGGATGCCTTGATTTGTCACGCTTAAGTTCATAAAATCTTATTTCCGTCAACATTTATTAGCAAAATTGCTGACCCCCTATTCCTTAAGACTCGAATAAATCATATTAGTTCTAAAAAAAACAGTGATAAAAACGAAGAAGGGAACCAGAAGAGGACAATGGATGACACTTGTTCTTAAGATTATGACACAAATAGACCATTGCGAGAAGAGAGTGTCTCAAAAAGATGATCTTCCCATCCTCTCCACTCTTATGCGCTTTTCTTTGATTTGATCGATTACATTTGTGCGTGTGTGTGGTTGTGTTTGTTAACGATTATTGGTAAGTACTTTGAACCAAAAGCCATTTTTTTCTAAATACATCGTTTGTCTATAGCATATTTTGTTCAACTTCTTTATGAAAAAACATTCAAACCAAACAATCCCTTAATTAAACTTGCAAATACTAACTAACTTTAGCGTTAGGATTAGTAAAGCTATCCATCTTCCATATGATGCAATTATAATATTAGAGGATTGAAAGAGTGCGAGCCCCCTAGACAGTAGTACTAGGAGAATGCAAGTTCCAACATCAAGTATCAGTTGTACAAGGAGAATGCTAGTTCCAACAGCATGTACCATTCACAACCATGGTACCAACACGTACACTTTTTTTCCATTTGATATATCAAAGCAACACCATCATGAGCCATGATCAGATCTCTCGTCCCACACCACCTGTGGGTAAACAGATGGCAAGAGGATCGTGTGTGGCAGTTTATTATTCCATCATTCACATGCTAGTCGGAATTCTGAACGCCATTGGACACGGCAGTCTTGCATGGAGAGAGAGAGGAAAAAACAAGGTAAAAGGTTTACTGTACCGATGATATATGTGCATGCAATGGACACTGCATTGGGATGTAAGCAACGGCAGAACCGATGATATATATTAACAGTGGAGTGACCACTGGCTTGTGTTAGCAGTGTGTGATGACTGGGTGAGATGGATGCTTTGTGGGCACGCGAGACAGGCAGGTCTGCCTCAGCCGGCTCGGACTTCAGAGATCTTCTTTGTCTCTTTGGAACCCAACAAATCAGTCACTGCCCATCATCACCTACTACAGGTCAAACCAGATTTAAGTAAAGTAAATGGAGAGAGAGAGAGAAAGAGAGAGAGAGAGAGGACTGTTAAGTCCACAGCCAAGCAAGGTAGAAGAATACAGAATGAAGAGATGTTCAAGGAGATGGAAGCATGCCTGGGACATGACTGTTGGCTTGTACTCTTTACACCTTGGTTTGATCTTTTTCAGGACTCTTGCTTGGCAGAATTTGCTTCACACCTCAACTGAGAAGATAACTGAGTTCTCTGTGTTGGACTTTGATTGGGTTTATATATAATCGTATTTTGTCATGGTTCCATGACTTGATCTAATGTTAATATCTAACTTTCAACAGAAAAAAAAATAAATAAATAAAAGGAGGAAGTTTTGTTTTCTAGTAGCTTTTCCGAATAATGGTACATCTAAAAGTGTAGCATGTCACATATCTAAATGTAGTTTCTATTTGCATGCTTTATTGATTGGGCTCACATGCTCATGCTACTTTATTGACTGGGCTCCAATTTGATGGAAAGTGACTTCTCCTCAATAAATAAAACAAAAAAGGCATGGGAAGATTTGAATTACATGGAGGTCGACTTTAAAATGCTCAACCTCAAAGGAAGAAAAAAAATCTAGTCTTATGTTGTGTTTGGTTCAGATTGAGACATCCTGTTTCTAATAGGAATTGTTTTATAATCAGAATTTGAACTAAACGACAAAATAGAACCAACTTAACTGTAGAAGGTGACACAATTTCTATTACACAGGTTTAACAGAAATGAAAAGCTGAGATATGTGAACTTTTGATCAAAAGTTAGGTTTGTGACAACGTCATAAGTTAAAATATGAATCAAATACAACCTTGGAGTGTATTTGTTAAAAAATTTGGGTGTCCAAAATTAGCTAACAAGAAGTTCAAAATCTTGATTTTTTTTTTGTACTGTAACACATTTAGAAAAATCTTGTTTGGTTGATTATTGGGAAATCTAGATTTTGATTTTATTTATTTTAATACAAAGTATATAATAAAATTTTAGGTGTCCAAAATAAGTTCAGAATCTAGTTTTTTTTATACCATAACATTTAGAAAAATCTTATTTGGTTGGTTAATGGCAAATCTAGATTTTGGTTTTATTTATTTGAATACAAAGTATATAATACTGATTCTATTTGATTACATTTCATTTCAAAATCAAATGAATTTTTCCATAATCGAATTCTTGTTCGATTATTTCATTACCTGAAAAATACATATGAATATGAATTGTTGACTTTATAAGATTCTGTGTAGAATTTATTATATCAATTTTATTTGATTAAAATTATGGATTACATCAAATTCTTGCAAAATTAGAGCCTCCAAAATATTTAGCAAACGTTCCCTTAGTTTTATAAGAAAGTTCATATTTTTTGGTTTAACTTCTTGTAAAAATCATTTTTTCTTGAAAAGATGAATCAAAAGATAATTGAGAAATTTTCTTCTAAATAGAAGCTTAAACAAAAGGGTTGCACTACTTAACATCATAAGAAAAATGTGAGAATCGAGTTATTTTAAAGAAGTGTTTTTATTTATAGAAATTATCTTTTAAAAGTTGTTGAACCAAACACTACCTTAGTCTTGTTGAATGATTGTCTAAATTAAAACCTATGTCATGAGTCCTCATCTACAACAGTACCATCAAAATGATCGTCTAAGTTGAAGCAGCTATGGGGCCTGATGGTTTCCCATTATCCTTTTTCTTGGCAGCTTGGGAGATAATTTGTAACATCTGGGCCTGATTATCTATTTTTATTATAAACCATGTAATTATTTGCAATATTGTGTATAATGGTTTATTAATGGGTAATCTGTTGTTTCTTGGTTGTGTGAGGTTGTGGTTGGCTTTTTTAGCATCTGCTTATGATTTGGGATCCATGTGGAGTCCGATTT